>JANHFX010019560.1:0-35590 GCA_027560015.1 Chloroceryle amazona
ACTTCTGTAATGTGTGTGGACACAGTAGGCCAAGAACTGTTAAAATGCCCAAAAAACTTGGAATAATGACAACAGCAGGAGGGAGACTTTCTTGTGATGCACCAAGTTCCTCTATAAAACTGCTGAAGCCATAACTACCAGCCCCCTGAGACCTCTCAGTAAAAAAATATTCTTAAGAATTAAAGTGTTAGATAAATAAACTTGTTCAGTGAAGAAAAGTCTTCATAGAGGCATTGACCTCTAACCCATCAGAAAGACCAGAAATATGCAGTCTAGCTCTGAACAAGCCACATGGCAGTCTGTGAGAAAAATCTGGCATTGATCTGTAGGTTCAAATTGTGTCTAAGTCTATATGATCTGAATGTCCTGCACCTTGGTATCTCCCTGCAAACCAGTACCTCTCAGAAATATTTTCCTTGCGGTCTTCCTGAACAAGGCTAGATTCAGTCTGCATATAATTCTCATACATCCTTGCAGTAGACAGTGAATCTGAAGCCTGGCCTTGGAACCTCTGCTACACCGGAAAGGTACATAAAATTCAAGCTGACAGTATTAGGATGTATTAGAATGCTTTTACCCAAGCTTGAAAGCTATATCTAGGCTCATCAGCTGTTATGATGTATAGTTGTTAAGGTTAAGAGAATACCAGGCTTCTTAATGAACACACAGAAGATTCTCAAGTTAAATTATAATATAGATAGACATAAAGAAAATTTCTGTTATCATTGATAACAGATTGATAACTAATTCTGAAATGTAGAAGCTGCTTTTTTTCAGATGGCACGTTTTTAGAATCAACTTATTTTTGCTTTAGTGTTAAATTGTGTATTGTTGCCATATCCACTTGGCAAACAAAGAGCCGATGAA
This sequence comes from Chloroceryle amazona, assembly GCA_027560015.1. NCBI lineage: Eukaryota > Metazoa > Chordata > Aves > Coraciiformes > Cerylidae > Chloroceryle > Chloroceryle amazona. The sequence continues at coordinate 868 of JANHFX010019560.1, forward strand.
CTTTTCAAGGACACTGGATTACTATCAAAATGCCACATGCCATGATCATAAGGAAATCCAGGAATAGTGAGAGCTTTCCTCAACAAAGTTGCAAGAGTTAGGTTGTCAGTTGGTGCCTTGATATCCTCAGTTTGGCAGAGAATTCACTCATAACAGACATTGACTATTGTCTCCCTAGTAAACAATCGAAAATAGGAGAGAACTCAAGACCAGAAGTTCACTTACGAATTGTCTTAAAAGTCAAGTTAGTTTACCATCAAAAAAACCTGTTCTTATCAACTATGAATAAAGTTAATTGGCCAGTGACTAGAGGGTTTTTCTCAATCTACATACATATTGGTAACATCAACTTGAGAATATATGCTATTTTACTGTTTGAATGGTCCCAAGCATGGTCCTGGCCTAGGCCGACCAGCACAGTCCCAAACTAATGCTCAGCAGAGGTTAGGACCTAGTGGAGGCAGGGACCATTTACAAGAGACAGTTCTGCTGCTGATATCTGAATGTTAGAATCTTTTGCTTAATATTATCTTCCCCTCTTTAAATCTCTATCGTGCTTCATATGAGTACAACAGCTAAAAATTCTTTTTAGAGACTGGGATTTGTATTGATCTTCTCTGGAAATATGGACTCTGAGCTAGAAATCCAAATTTGTATCTAGAAGTATGCATATCAGACCAAGGGTTGTCTCATACAGACCTAATACACTTTTTGGGAGGAGTGGCCGATACACTAGAAGGCTATGCTGTCAATTATCAAGATATGGACAGACTGGAGAGCTCTACTCCACTCTGAAGTATTGTGTCCAGTTCTGGCCTCCCCAGTTCAAGAGAGACAGGGAAATACTAGAGGCCAATGGAGAGTTACGAGGATGATTAAAGAACAGGAATATCTCTCTTATGAGGAAAGGCTGAGATACCTGGGGCTGTTCAGCCTGGAGAAGACTAAGAGGGGATCTTATTAATGTTTACAGATATCTGAAGGGTGGGTGTCAAGTTGAAGGGGCCAGTCTCTTTTCAGTGGTGCCCTGTAATAGGATGAGGGGAAATGGTCACAAGATGGAACACAGGAAGTTCCACTTCAACATGAGAAGAAAATTTTCACAGTGAGGGTGATGGAGCCCTGGCACAGGCTGCCCATCTAGGTTGTGGAGTCTTATTCTCTGGAGACTTTCAAAACCTGCCTAGATCTGTTCCTGTGTGGTCTGTCCTAGGTGATCATGCTCTGGCAAGAGGGGTTGGTCTCAATGTCCAGAGGTCCCTTCCAACCCCTACCATTCTATGATTCTAACACTGATCTCAATAAATTATTTCTGAAATTTGCCTAAAGGCTTCAGTCATGGGGTTAAAGAGGAGACAATTTTTTAATTAAGTCTATTCTGTGGTAGTCTGAAAAGTACTATCTGATTTAACATCTAGGGAAAGACACAAAATGTTAGATAACTACAAGATACCTTTGCAAACTGATTGAGTCACCACATCTTCTTACACAGAATATATCACAAACATGGATGGTTTCTGACTGCATCCAGTTTCTTCCTCATGTTTTTTATAAATAATTGTCCTGCCCAGAGAATTCAGAGGATGAAAACAAGCGGAAATGTGAATGTGTCCATTAAAACTGTTATGTTGACATGTCAATTTATTTTATCTGTAACTACTGTGAGCCCTTATCAGCAGCTTTACATATTAAAGAAACAAACAGATTTTTTTCTGTGATCACAGTGCAAGCTGTTTCTTAATTCAGTATAAATGTGAGGATAAACTTCTTGGAAAGCTAAAAAAGTCACTCTAATTAATCCCTTAGAGAATAATTAGTAGAGCTGAAGATATAGAATTTAAACCTCCCAGGTGGGTTTCTTTGTAACAGTCTCATAGAGCACTGATAAAAGTACTACACTTCTCCTAAGAGCTAATGCACTTGTAAAACTACCAGAGCATAAAATATTTGTCTAATAATCAGGAGATTGAAGCAAGAAGACTGTTTAAATAAATACAACTTGTCAAAGAAAATAGATCCTTAGAACAGTTCCCTCCGTTTCTCCTCTGTTAACATTTCTAGTTACCATGCTTTATGACTCTGTTTTACAAAATGTGATCATTTTTTATTGGTTGGTTGGTTTTGCTTTGAGAGAGAATGAATTCAATTTGCATTTGGACAGGCTTCTGAGTGCTGGATCTAAATGAAGCTACTACCATGCTCAAAGTTAATCCAAGTGGTTCCAAAACTAAGGTCAAAGAAGTATAACTGGCAAAAAAAAAAAAAGAAAAGGTTTCGTTTTGTGTTGGCTTGGTTTGTTTTGGGTTTGTTTTTTTTTTAAGCAGTTCTTTATTTAAATGGAAATTTCTAATAGAATAATCAAGATTTGAAAAAAAACAACAAACTAAACCAACCCCAAAACAAAACCGAAAGAACCACAACTATCAGTGATACTTCCTTTTGGCTTTTGAAGATGTCAGAAAGGAAATCCAAGAAAAAAAAAAAGACAAACCTCTTTTTGCTATATTTGTCTTGAAAATATGCAAAACCAACAAAAACATGTCTTGACTTTCTCTAGAAAGGAGGAGGGTTGCACATTAAGAATATAGGAGAGGAACACAGTAGCTTGACACATTTGACAGATAGAACAGATCAATATTTGACTACGTAGGTATACTTGCCTGTTGAACTAGGAAAGGACATGTGTGCAACCTATACCTAGTTATGAAGGCAAACATAAGTATGGATACGTATTTGGCTCTTGTGAGTTTTTCTTTTCCCACTGTTCAACCTGTGTAAGACTTTCTTCTCCCAGACTCATGCTGCCTGTTGGCCATGTCCCCTTGTGCTGCCCTGCAGAACAAGTGCTTCTTGGCATGGCAGCCCCTGCCTACTCCAGCTTCCATCAGTCTGGGAGGATGATGACCTTATTGACCTTAAGCCTTTTTTTCCAACCTTCTAGATAGAATGTAGCCTATACAACATAAGTGACCAATGGGCATTGGGAATTATATTCAGCAACTTAAATCTTTCTTTTAAAGCACCCAAATAATTAATAGTGTGTTGAATTGCTCCCAGTTCAGACAATGTCTCCAAACACCTCTTTTACTCTAGCAATAAGAATATCTCTTCTCTCAAACGTTGAGAGCAAAGACATTTGAAGACATCAGATGAAGCTGCTGTATATACCAGACTGAGAAATGAGCAGGTAAGACAGGAACATGTTTGATACTAAGTAAAAAAGGAAGAAGGAAATTTCTAACAAGGAAGGAATTAGAAGTTTAATAAATTGCAGGAAATCCTGTATATTTTTTGTCTGTCACACAAACACGCAAATGGTAATAAATCAACAGATGTGTTTCTGTGTGTATTTTGAGCCCTAACTCATCCAGTACTTATTTATTTTCTAAAATCCTAAATATCAAAGAAGCAGTTAATTCTTGCATGGTCTGATATAAATAATTAATTTTTAAAGATTCTCCACTAACATTGGAGAATGCATTTTTACTTATTTATTTTCAATGTTTTTTACAAAGGATGGGCTATTCATACTAAGTAAGAGAACGGAATTTGAATTGGAAAACTGTTGTTTATCAAGAAAACTAACATTAAAGAGAAACTGAACTATGCCATATGAACAGTTATAACATTAAATGCTTTTGTAGATTTGAGTGGAAGCTATCTGCCATAATTTGTGAGCTTCACACTTCAGATTTAATGGAATGTATCATTTGGGGAGGCTGGATATAAACCTTTGCCTTTCAGATACGAGAGGTTTATTCTGGATCTGAGCACAAATAACCATTCATATTTAGTCAAATTCCTTTGAATGCTGAAAAGAAAACTGGAAAGAAATACTGTCTGAATTTCTGCAATAAAAGGTTGATTTAAGTGGACTGATAGCAGATCTCATTAATTTCAGAATATAGTATCAGGAAGGTATATTTCATAAATAAAAGGTGTTTCTTTCAAGTGAGATAGGAAATATTACTGACATTTAGTAGTGCCTCAGATACTGTTTGCTTTCAAAAGAAAGCAGTTAAGACGGCATGTGCAAATGGTTTGCATGTTAAACCTCCTCCAGTGAATCCTTAGTATTTGTTTAATCCCTTGGTAAAAGCAGATCTAGAACTATCAAGGTATCTCAGTAACGAAATTTTGTGTAACGGCTTTTAACCAAATCGAGGTTTGGACCTCCTCTTGTTTCTGAACATAACTGCTCATCTCCAAGTGTTATCACTGATAACTGTGTATGCAGAAACAGCAAACAAAACAGAGGCCCTAAAGAACTCCGCCCTAACCTTAATGATGTTTAACAAGGATAAGTGCAGGGTCCTGCATCTGGGGAAGAATAATAAATTATACCAGTACAGATTGGGAGGTGATATGCTGGAAAGAAGCCCTGTGGAGAAGGACTTGGGAGTCCTGGTAGACAACAAGTTCTCCATGGAAAAGCAATGTGCCCTTGCGGCCAGGAAGGCCAATGGCATCCTGGGATGCATTAAGAAGACCATGTCCAGCAGAGATGTGGACTCACTAGGGCAGAGTAGAGGGGGAGAAGAACTTCTCTTGACCTTCTGGCCTCATGCTTCTTAATGCACTCCAAGATACCATTGTCTTTCTTGGCCACAAGAGCACTCTGCTGGCTCACTGTTTATCAGGATTCCCAGGTCCTTCTCCATGGAGCTGCTTCCCATCAGGTCTAACCTTAACCTGTACTGGGGCATGGGGGGCTATTTCTCCCTAGGTGCAGGACTCTACACTTGTTTTGTTGAATTTCGTTAGGTTCCCCTCTACTCAAGTCTCTAAGCTGTTCAGGTCTCACTGTATAGCAGCACAGTCTTCTGGTGTGTCAGCAACTCCTCCCAGTTTTGTATCATCATCAAACTTGATGATGGTACATTCTGTCTCTTCATTCAAATCATTGATGAATATGTTGAACAACACTGGACCCAGTACTGACCCTTGGCGAACGCTGCTAGCTGCAAGCCCCCATCTAAACTCTGCACCACTGATCACAACACTCTGAGTTCTGTTGTTCAGCCATTTCTCAATCCATCTCACTCTCCACTCATCTAACCCTCACTTCTGAAGCCTACCTCTGAGGATATTATGGGAAATATGTCAAAATCCTTGCTGAAGTTGAGGTAGACAACATCCACTGCTCGCTCTTAATCAACCCAGCTAGTCATACCATCATAGAAGGCTATCAGATTGGTCAAGCATGATTTTCCCTTGGTGAATCCATGCTGACCACTCCTGATAACCTTTTTCTTCACATGCTTAGAGATAACATCCAGATATGTTCCATCACCTTTCCAGGGATAATGGTGAGTCTGACTGGCCTGAGTCCTTTCCCCTTTTGAAGACTGGAGTGACATTGACTTTCCTTCTGATGCACAGGAATTTCAGAGACTTAATCGACCAAGAAGGTTTACCTGGAAGGGTGAAAGAGGAACCACCATAGTCATACCCAGCCTTGAGGTGGCTGGCCTTCTATCTTTCTTCTCGGAAGGCAGCTAAGGAATATCTGTTGCTTCTCTGGTTAGTGTGGCTTATTTCTCTGTTGGATGGTATGTCATGAACATTGCCGTCTTGGACTCCACCCCCGAGTCCTCCAGTTTAAAGCCCACCCCAACAAGTTGGCCAGCCTGCTGCCAAGATTCCCTTGCCTCTTCAAGACAGGTGTATTCTATCCTTCCCTAAGAGGTTACAGTCATCAAAGAATGTCCCATATCATAAAACCTAAAACCATCATGATGGCACCAGCCATGCAACCAGGAGTTGATATTCATTATTCATCTATTTCTGGCTGTCCTTTTGCCTCTAGCTGGTAAAATGGAGAAAAAGATAACTTGGGGCACCAATATTTTTCATTTGCACCCCCAGGGGTTTATAGTCCTCCTTGATTCTGCTCAGGTTCTGGCTCACAGCATCATTTATGCCCACTTAGAAGAGTAACAGTGGATAGTAGTTGGTGCTCTTGACAAATATGGCACCTGCTAGGCAATGTCTCAGATCTTAGCTTGCAGGAGGCAACACCCCTCTCATGACTTCCTGTTAGGTTACCAGATAAATGCCTCAGTGCCCTTTAACAGACATTATTTTCCTAGCTTTTATACAACTTTAAGTCTTTACATACTTGAATGCGTTAAATTTTTCTGTGTGGTCATATATCATCTTTTCCACAGGATCCCTCTCTTCTCTGTTCAGTATAGCCGCACAAGTGAGCATATAGGTTGCATATGTGTAAAACAACTCTGTCATCCCTTAACTTAGAAATTATTCTAGATGCCAACATTCATCACAATTTATTTAACTTTACAACAGCATTTTATGTACATAGTCTTTATAGATCTATTAAATACCCTGGTCCTGCTTTAAAAATGGCATTTAAAGTGTTATAAATTAGATTTTCTTCACTCACTTAAGACTTGCTCACTACTGGTCTACTCATGTGCTAAGGAGCTTCAGTTAGTCTAAATGGCATGCTGAGGAGCTGTAGGAAGATGTAAGTTAAGTAACCAGTCTCTTTTATGCTACACCTTCTTCCAGCTTCTAAGCACGTAAATTATAATGAGACTACCTTTCACATCAGTAATGTGGCTGTAATTAGACCTAAGTGACTGGAAGCAAGCCTGAGTTACAGTTCCTTATATATTACTTCTTAATATGGCACACTTTCAAATGTATCTGATCATCACATCTAAGCTTCATATCATTACATCTAGTCATTGAACCGGAGCTACAAAAAAAGAATGGGGCTTTCAACAATGTTTGCCTGTATCAGTAGAGAAAAAACTCCTCCCCTTCCCACACACAAGAGGTAGGAGAGAACAGAAATGTTTTCACAGAATAGGTAAACTTGTAGCCTTGGTATTAGGGTCCAAATAGCACTTAGTGACCATATTTTTACAGTAAATGAAATAAATTGACAGCTATGAAACCACAATAAAGCAGTTTATCCTAAAGAATGTAAAGTGTTCTGCATTTCCGGTTGGTGTCACTGATCAGATTCTGCAAAACTGCTGATATAAGAGACCAGAAGCAAATAAACATTAACTTATTAAGAAATACATGGGCACTAAAGGTGTTTTCCTTCTAATAATATATTTCAAAGGAAAGAGAGGAGGATGCAGATGAATTAATATGAGTTTGTGCTCACAAGATAGAACATTTTTATGACAGTCTGGTTCACCAAACAGTGCTCTCTCTTGCTCAGGTAGCAGTAAGAGCATATTTAGAGTTTTTACAAACTGATTGTTTCACAAGTGTGTACCTGATACCTTCTGCACAGTTATCAAAAAGTTTACTGCTTCCTTTTGTTGTGCTAATGGAGCTGTTCGTTCATTGTCATGGAGACAGCCTCAGTGAACAATGTGGGCTAATAAAGAACTCCCCAAAGTGTTTTTGTTTTATTTGGGTCATTTCATTCTACTGGTTTATAGTGTGTTCCTACAAATAATATCACCAGGATGAGCAGAGATCACAATGGAGAGAGGCAAGTGGTTAAACTAGTTTTATTACTAGTGAATACAGAGCAATAAAATTTTCTCAGGGATTGTACTATGTGCTCCAACATTTACAAACTCAGTTCATTAGATGATGTCCCTGTGATGTCTCTATTAAATGCTCATTTCTGTAAAGCTGAGTTTGCTCAGAGAACATCTGATGTATCCCATGTAAAAAGTGAAGGAGGTGAGCAGCTGTGCACAGTGTAGGATAACTAAAGACTTTATGGCTTTACATTTTTGACCTAACATGCTTGAAATTTTAGTTAGCTACCTAAGACTTAATTTTGTATCTCAGTCACAGTTCTTGGTTCAATACTGGAAAATGCAAATGTGCACACTAACTAAGCATAATACTGAATTACAAGCTCAAATTTAAGCAGGTACAGGCATCACTTCCAGACTGGAATAGTCCTGATTGACTTCAGTCTGTTTTACATTCATTTTTGAGTGTATTGTCTCAAATGCAGAAAAAAAAATAAATATTTCTACAACCAACTTTGTTGAAAGGGTAAATAAGTAACTTGAAAAAAAGCCAAAATACAGAATCTTCAAAGTCCACTGGCACTTCTAAGTATTAATATTCATTAAAATCTGAAATTCTTTTGGACTAATACTATGCTTATAAAACACAAATTGTATTAATTCTTTTACAGATTTTGAGCTAACTGTCTCTCAGTGATAGCACTGTGTTCACATTTCTGTGTTGAAACTTCTGTCTGATTTTGCTAAAACTACTTTTTCTAAGTTCAGGCATTCATCTCTTTTCAAACCAGAATGTCTGTCTACTGATTTGAAAAGGGCATTTGGATAGCTTACTGACTCAATCATAAGTTAGACCAGTAGTGCTCATCATTTTATCTTCTCAGGTCACTCAGACTAGTAATTTTTCTTTTGACTCTGATAGGAAAGTGGTTTTTGTACTTATTGATTACTTGTTACTTTCTTTGCAACACATATAGCAACTTCCTTGAAATGTAGTGTGAAGAACGCAAGTATGTAGTGGGCACCATATGACAGCAGATTCAATTTTACAGCTTCCTTTTAAGTGTATGAGGGAGAGAAGAGGACCTACACATTCAACAGATCTAGACGTCTCTAATACCTGTTAGAAAAAATGATACAAATCAAAATTAACAATGCTCATTGCCAAGTGGTGATGCATAGTGAGGAAATGGATGACAGTGTATATACATTGAAGGCTTCCCTCTAATTTCCATTACTGTAGGCTGGTTTTGCATTGAAATAACTCTATTGTCTTGATTAGAATAATGTGATTTTCACTGATGCGGTCTAATGTGGATGAATGTTACAAATAACATCTAAACAGTCCAGTCCTCTGGTAACATAAATAAGAACCTTCTCTGTGACAGCGTGGCTGTACTGCTGTACAACAACACTTAGAGCTATGACATTTATTTGCCTGCATAACCTGTGCAATTATCTTGCTTGAAAGGTAGGGCTTTTTCTTACCACTTTCCTTTTTCATTTGCTATAGCACAGGTTCAAAAATTTCTAATAGCACAGGGCCATTTCTGGAAGCAATACAGTGCTCTGTAAATTAGGATTTAAGAAAAGGAGGTTTAAAGAGAAATAAATAGTCCATTTGTTACATATATTTGCAAATAAATATCCTAAGAAGAGAGCAAGAGGAAGGGAGAAAGATAATGTCTTCCAGATGACAGGTTTCTGGATGGAATCTGAAGTCTAAAGCAAGAGAAAATTTTCATTAACATTCAGATTACATGTCATTTTGATTCACACTCCCTAAGCAAGCTAATTTGGGCTGCAGCCAACCTTCTTACAGTGTGATGACAACACAACAAGCTTCACCGCCTCTCTTTCATTGCTAATGATTCCTTGAGTGACAGGCATGGTCTCCGAGCTCAGCATGACACTTCACCCTGCAGTAACCTGCAATGTCAGAGCTGCCCCTGTCTTTGGCCTCCACTGGGCTTTCTGCATCAAGGACACTCCACCACATCAGGACAACAGCAAAAAAAGGAAAAGTCTGTTCAAGACTGCACTCAGAGAATGGTTATGTGTCCTGGTTTGAGTGAGAACAGAACTAATTCTGTTCAGTGATTTTACTTTTGAGTTCAGTTCTTCTAACTGCACTGTCTGAATTCAGCAGCCTGTTTTCACAGACACTATCTGCTTCTAACCCCATGTTTAGAGTTACTACCAAGGATTGGTGCGTAGACCAAGGCCACTGTTGGATCCTGTGTACCACACTGGGAGGTGCTGAAGGTAAAAGGCTGCACCTGCAGAGAGGAGCAGACAGGACAGGTGACCCTAAAATGACCAGCGAGGGATTCCATCCCATATACGTCATATTTGGTATAAAGCTGAGGGATCAGGAGCATCTAGGGTCTCATCCCTCTCTGCCTTCTTAGCCCACTTTGCCAGCTTTGCTCAGCTTGGCTTGGGTCCTCTTTGGGTTTCTTCTGAGGAGCATCCGAGGAGGACTGTCCATTCTGCCTTTGACCTTGATTGGTATGTTCCTGAATCTGGTATCAGAATCCAGCTCCTGAACACAGCTCCTGCCTGCTGTGGTGTCCAGTCTGGGACCTCCTGGTGCCTGATCCACAGTATCAGTGGTGACGGTGACGTAATTACTATCAGGGGGATTGGGTTTGATATTGGTTTTTTACATATTCCATTTTTTATTATTATTGTTTTAGTTTTCATTAAAGCTGTTCTAGTTTCCTTTTCTAATTGCTAAGTCTCTCTCACTTATTCCCTTTTTCTTCCCCTCTGGGGAGGGATGGAGATTAACAGATAACATCTGTTATAGGTCTAAGGGGCTGTCCTGACCCTAAACCATGACATTATGTTTTCTGTGCATATTGCTGTAGTACGATAGCCGCAGTGGGTCATTTGATCCCTTCCCAATGCCTCCACCATTTCTCACTGAAAAATAAAGAACAAATTAAAAAAACTTCAACACAGCACTGGCTGCTTTGTGAAAATGATTACTATGATATGCTTCCCCCACAAATGTTTGCAATAATCTATGACCTTACATTATATCAAAAATTTTAGTCTACATCATCTTTATGGAACAATGGAGACTTAATGCTGACCATATATTGTAAATTGTTAAGGATTTACTTCAATTTTTGTGTGATGCATTGACCCTAGACGGATGCCAGGTGCTCAGCAGAGTCACTCTATAACTTCCTCTCCTCAACTGGACATGGAAGAGAAAAAATAATAAAAGGCTTGTGGGTAGAGATAAGGACAGGGACATCACTCAGAAAACACTGTCATGGGCAAAAAAAAGAGACAACTTGAAGAAATTAATTTAATTTATTGCCAATAAAAAGTCATAGTAGGGAAATGAGAAACAGAATCAAATCTTAAAACACCTCCCCCCCAACCATCCCTTCTTCAGCTTCACTCCTGATTTCTCTACATCCTCCCTCACAACAGTAGCACAGGGGGGATGGAGAATGTGTGTCATGGTCAGTTCTTCACACATAATCGCTGTTGTTCCTTCCTCTTCTGGGAAAGCACTCCTCACACTCTTCCCCTGCTCCAGAGTGGGATCCCTCCCACAGGAGACAGTCCTCCATTAACTTCTCCAATGTAGGTCCTTCCCACAGACTACATTTCTTCCTAAACTGCTCCAGCATGGATCCCTTCCATGGGGTGTAGTCCTTCAGGAACAGACAGCTCCAGCATGGATCCCCCATGGCATCCTGCCAGGAGCATGCTCCAGCACAGGCTTCCCACAGGGGAAGCCACGGGCATTGACTTGGTCCAGTGTCGGTTTCTTCTGTGGACTGTAGATGGAACAGCCTGCCTCACCATGGTCTTCACCATGGGCTGCAGAGGAATCTCCATTTCAGCACTTAGACTACCTCTTCCCCATCCTTTTTCACCGACTTTGATGTCTGCAGAGTTATCTCCCTCAAATATTTTCACCCCTCTCTTTGTGAAAGTTTTTTTTAACTTTCCTAAGCATGTTATCACAGAAGCACTGTCACTGTCACTGATGGGCTTGGATTTGGCCTGCGGTGGGTCTCTCTTGGAACCATCTGGCATTGGCTCTGTCAAGACATAGGGGAACCTTCCAGCAGCTTCTTACAGAAGCCACCCCTATAGCCCCTCTGTTACCAAAACCTTGCCATACAAACCCAATGTACTTTGTTAACATGGGAAATACTTTACTCACTTGCTCTTGTGTAATGTCTGTAATATTACAGCTGCTGTAATGTCTGATCTGTTTTGATATCTTCCCTCTATTGCAGCAGTTATTATAATAGTTATATATATAACTATATATATAGTTATAGATATATTATAATAGTTATTCTAATAATTCTCAAACTTACCTTTATAAAAACAGAGAAGTTTTAAACAAGCTGATGGCTCATTTCCCTGTTGAGAAAACCTGGGCATTGTCTTAGGAAATTTAAACTCATATGTAGGTTATAAAGAACTCTACATAATTATGCCTCAAGGTACTGAATCTTAGTGGAGGACTGTTGAAATTTAAAGTCAATTGAAATGTATGGGCTGTTAATTTGGATTAATTACAGACATAGACACACACACACATATATATATAATGCACAACACCTCCCCCACCTGAATAATTTCAATGGACCTGTTTGTAAATATGAAACAACAAAGTCTCTAGATCTGCATACTATGTGCTATATCCATTGTTACGGGAACTGGGTGCCTGCTTGAATATTTTTCAACACCGTGTTGAACATTCTGTCAACAGGAGCAGGGACTTGACTAGAGCTCCAGTGTATGAAAGATGAGATAGGACAAGGTTAATACACAGTATCTAAAAAGCTGAAAAACATTCAAGCGTATTCTCCCTGAAGTTCACATTGGTTGGGCTCTCTCTGAGGCACATATGAGTTGTACACTAGCAAAACAAGGTCCTTGGACTTTTTCTCTGGTCCAAATAATAAATGGTTTACTATTATAGTCCATTTTATTTTACCTTTCACAATATGAGTCAACTGCATATTCCTATTAAGAATGACCCTTGGGCCATACTTAAATCAGAATAGGTGCCAAGGAACCGTCTGAGGGGGTGCAAGTAGTCAAAACAACTGTGAGGTGCCAGTCTAACAATTTTGGTGTGCAGAGAATTGAATTCCAGTACTTTTTTGGATCTTCATACTATGTAATTTGTTCATGTATGTATGTATGTGTATTTTTATATACATACATATCATGATGTGTATCTATATAAAGGTGAAAGCAATAAGGAAAATAAGGAGCTAAGTCAAGGTGAAGGCACAGTGGACATATTGGTTAAGCGTGATGTTTGAGGGATTTCTCCTACTTGTTAGGGAGAATCAGCCCTCCCATGCCTGTGGAAGCATCACAATATTCTGATATGTTGTCAATAACAGGCAGGCAACTAGATAATTTTTTATTCTGGCTGCTGTTACTATGAATTTCCCTAATAATGTCACTGGTTTTACAAGTTATAGGCATCTTTAGAAACAGTGTCTGATTTTAAAAGCAAGGGCTAAAGTATTATGAAGAACACATGAACTAACATGAACTACCTGGGATGTCCTCTGAGAGAGCTGAGGACCTGTATTTAAGAATAAAAAACACTTGAGCACTGACTTTATTTGTAAATGTGGCCAGTTGAAAGATGAGTGGAGAGTCATCAGATCATATTTTTTTGCAGTGTGGAGCACAGTTATGTTTCTAAGACTTTGCTCTTCCAAGTAAGAGCGTGCTGCCATCCTTCTACTGCCTCTGCTTCTTTTGTATTTGGCATTAACAGCAGGATATTTTGGCATCATATCTGGCATAAGAAGTAAAGGTGGAGCAGCTCCAGTGTTAACACCCAGTGGCAGGTTCAACACAGAACTGCTACAATTTATAATCCTTTCCAGCACAAGGCAAAATCTGTGGAGCAGCTGATTATACATTATATTTCAGTCATAAAATACAACCCATAAAAATAATCTGTTAATAGTGAATAAATTGTTCTGCACATATTAGAATAAATTCATTTTTTATTTGCAGTTGAGAAAGGAAGGCTAGCTACTAAGGTGTAGGCTGGACAATTCTACTGTTCTTATGCAAGGTCATGATTTTTTGACATGAAATATCTGCTAGGTAAAAGTGAATGTTCTCACTACATCTGGCTCTTCTCCAACCTTTGCTGTGCAGTTTTCTTATTTAGAATTGGGAGTTGAATTTTGCAGCTTCTTTCGTTTCCTTTTTTTGATCCAAATATGCATAAGCCTTTCCTGTGTGCACAAGAATTTTAGCATAATAAAGGCACTAGAGTGAATCTCTGGTTACTGAAACAGAGCAGAAATTTGATCCATTTCATATCTGGACTTAAAGTGTAGATTAATTAAAAAAGGCATTTATTAAGCCTGACCTACTTTTTAATCTTCAACATTCCAGTTTGATTTCCCTACAACATGGGGAGCTTCAAGGTTTGCTTTCTCCTGACCATTCTTATTCAGGTTGCTTTAATTGGTAAGCGGAAACAATGTTCATTTGCTTTAGGCATCATGCCTCAACAGACTATGCATGGGACTAGGAACTGGACATTCCTCCATTCAGGTTTTGCTGGTGTTTGTCTTTGAAGGGTTGCTCAGCTATGCTGAATCTGTTTGCAAGCATTGGGTTTCACATGCTTGTATTTGCAACTGTGCTAAGGCTTTGGGTGATGCTAGTCATGCTCAACCTCTTCTCAAACTAAAATTGTGAAGAATCTGGCTTACTATTATCTCAAAAGAACAGCATTTTTCCTAAGTCTTACACAAAGTGATTACAGCACGAATGAGACATTGAGATATTGAGAATTATTGAGATAGGAAATTAATGTTGACAGTTCTTTACCTTCTTATTAAAAATGAAACAGAAGTAATAATGAACTTTCTAATGTGTGACTAGGAAAAGGAAAACAGTAGTGAAAATTAAAGACATGACAGTGATGTGTTAAAGTGATGAAATACCAAAATAAAAGTAAGAAGAGAGAGGAAAGATTTCTAGTTATAGATGAATGTGTTGTGAAAGCAGACAAAGTTGTGTGTTGGTTTAAGAGATGTCTTAGACACTTAAATAATAGGAAGTAACTCTTAAACAAATTTTTGCTAGCATATTTTTAAGCACTATGAATGATAGCAATTTTGTGTAAAGGCTGAAAGTCTGTTACTGAGATTTTTGAATCCCACGGTGCCAGCAGCTAATGTGATGTTATTTCTCCTCTTCTGGAAAATTACAACAGAATGGTAGTCTTTAATAATAATGAACAGATGGAGAAAATGTTTTTGGAGATTAGATTGAGGTTTTGAAAAAACATAGCCAAGATGCCTCTGTGTTACGAGATCCGAGGTTTACCGGTGTAAATGCTTAAGAGAAGCACATTTCAATTTCACGTATACAAACATTTGTTGAAACAATATCATAAAGGCTTAGAGAATTCCAGATTACCATATATACATGCTTTGTATGACCATATAGTACAATTTAACATACTCTCATACTACATTAACCATTGAGACACATTAATTTTCGGCTCTCCAATGGAGAAAAGGGCTCACAAATGTATTTGGGATATAATTCCATGACTATCCTTGAAACCAGCACTGGTTTCAGAAAAAGGAAAAGACAGTCTTGCCTTCCTCCTGAGCTTCAGTACAAATATTGGTTGCCAGCCTACCTTTCTGTCTCTCACATATACTGCCTAGTGCTTCCACGTTTCTGATTTCTGGCAAAAAACAAGTGCTCAGAATGCTCTCTAAGAGGATATCTCTACTCCTACAGCAAATGGGATTTGAATGAAACCTGAATTCAAGCAGTTCAAGTTTCCTTGAAGGTCATTACAGACAAATGGAGTCTGATCTGAGGAACATGCTGAACCTCAACTCTTCCCAGAATTCATTATTTTAGGAAAGGCCTGTTCTGGGGCAGTGGTTCACTTTTATGGGATGGCATTATTGTTCTGTAAATGACTGGCTCTTTTGAGGGGGAAAAAAAAAAAAAGGTATTATTGAACTTAAAAAATGCTGACCAAATACTTTTAAAGAGTCTTGCATGTTGAATCCATAAAACTGTATTTTTTTGATTTTTTTTTAATTACAATATATATATGTAAGAAATACCTGTGGATATTATCTAAAGAAGAATTGAGTACCAGTTATGCTGTATATAATGTCTGAAGACATTTTTGACTCAACATAGGTTTTTTACTGCTCATGAATTTTGAAAGAAGCATATTGTTGTGGTTTAGGGTCAGGGCAGCCCCTTAGACCTAACAGACACTCTCTGTTAACCCCCCTCCCTCCAAAAAGGGGAAGAGAAAAGGAATAAGGGAGAGAGACTTAGTGATTAGAAAAGGAAACTAGAACAGCTTTAATGAAGATTAATAATAATAAAATAGAATATGTACAAATATATACAAACCCAGTACCGAACCCAGTCCCCCTGATGGTAATTACATCACCATCACCACTGATGTTGTGGAGCAGGCACTGGAGTCCCGCAGCAGATGGGAGCTGTGTTCAGGAGCTGGATTCTGCTACCAGATTCAGGAACATGGGATCAAAGTCAGAATGGACAGAGTCCTCCTTGGATGTTCCGGGGAAGCAGTCCAAGAGGGGAGAAGAGCCCAGGTAAAAGCCCAACAAACCCTTTGGATCCCTCTGCTTGCTACCGAATATGATGTCTATGGGCTGGAATATCTCACTGGTCATCTGGGGGTCATCTGCTCTCTCCGCTCCTCCCTAGGTGCAGTCTTTCACTTTCTGCACCCCCCTGTGTGGTACATACCACCCAGCAGTGGCCTTGGTCTGCACACCAATTCTTGGTAGTAACTCTAAACACGGGGTGTTATCACTGCCAGCATCAGACACTGTCTGTGAAAACAGGCTGCTAACTTCAGAAAGTGATGTTAGTTAGAAGTACTGAACTGAAAAGTAAAATCACTGAACAGAGTTAGTTCTGTTTTCACCCAAACCAGGACACATATCCAAAAAAAGTTTGTAACAGTACTTGGTACACGAGATGGTATCTGTAAAAGGATACACATCATTCTTTCTTCATCTATCTGTTTTTGTTTTGTTCTTTTTTTTTTTTTCCTTATTTCCAAAAATTAATTGTTAGTTGGGCTGCAGTGCCTTATATTTTAGATGGTGATAGTTGAGAATAGCTTGTTCTTAGCTTTCACTACATGACTGTCAATATTGTTCACGATGTGAGAGTACTATCAGTCTTATTTCACAGTTCTGTTGTTGGTGACTGTTCAGTGACTCATGGATCAGACACAATGATGTCAAATGTTAACCACATGAACTCTTCTGACTGCTGCTCCTGGTCTCTCACAGAGCAAAGGTTTGAATCTATGGCTGAGTGGAAAAGGTTAAGAACTTAAAAGTTTTGTGCTGCCTCGGAAGTAAAATGATGCTTCCTCTAGATGTAGTGTTAGCTTTAGATTTTATAGGTACAGTTGCTTCCATTCAGAAGCTCTGTAGTGAAAATTACAAGGTTTAACTATCATGTTGAAATATAAAGCCAAATATAAGACATATGCTGAACAGAAAAGAGGTTGTGCTGCAATGCATGCTTTTAAATAGATGAGAATTAGTTCTTATGAAACTACTGTTTGTTGGAGCTGAACAATAACAACATATGTAACCATCAAAGTACTTCTCAGCTTGCTCATTCTGACACAGGGTATGTGGCAAAGATGCAGTCTGGTCCATCGTAAAAGGCAATGCATTTGCTGGGATGCAGGCATGGAAGTTTGATTACGACTGTACACTTCATTGTTCACAGAAGAAACATATCAGGTATGATTGAATTCTTCATGCCTACCACAATGCTTTCAAAACTTGGAATATACTTATTTCTTTTCACAGTCTTATAATAGAGTGCTTTTTAATATTATTTTAGTGTATAATATGAAAAACTACATACATGAATAATATCCATAGAATGTTTTGCTCTTTATATAGTTACATTGTGGCTATCAGTGCATTTACAGACAGACAGCTATGTATTATTGGGAGGGGGAAATAGAAAAGCCTAGGCAGTTACAGGCCATGATACTATACTTGCATGGTAAGGAGCAACAAAAACCACTTCGTTTTGATTCCATAACTAAAAATCTGTTTCACAAAGATCCTGAGGAGTTGGTATGCTTCCGTAAAAAGTGACTCTGTTGGTGTGTCATACATTTTCTATGCCAATAAAACAATACTTTGTTTTAAATCTTTCTTTTATCACAGTTCCTCAGTTGATAATTATTAAAGATTCTGTTCTATTTATACGATTGAGATGGGTCAAAAACATGTATTGCATACGTACAAGTGGTAAAGATAAGTTTAACTAGGTCATATTGGAGAGAATGGTGGGGAGTTAAGGTATGCTAAATTAATAGAAGCAAGTGGATTACTTGAATTTGAAAACGTGCCATAAATGCAGAATTAGGACTATAATTTTGTGCACATGCTCTGGTGTGATTCTCAGTATTTCTTCCATTTTTATGTCAAGACCTTGAGATTGATAGCTTATTTGCTCTCTTTTGTGCCAATAGAATTGTGCCAATAAAATTGTGCAAATAGAAATTTTGACTCCTTTGACTCCTTTTTTTCTGAAGGTTTGGCCCCTTGAGAGTTTCTAACCCTGCAACTATGTATTATTGTCAGACATACGTATCATTTCATATTATTCAAATCAGATAACATGATTGGCTTCATTTTGTCATTTCTGTCGCAAAAGGGCATAGGTTGTATCACCTCAATTTTGCATATTTTATTAATTTATCCACTTTCTACAAGATTTCTGTGATCATTCTTTTGAAGGAATAACCTCTATTTTGCACATATGAAGCTTCCTTAATATTTTTTTTTTTAATGTATGCTGAGTAGTTCTCAGTATCTGAGAGTTAGCTACTTTGATTTTCACTCACCACACCATCACAACATAACAGTGGAAGCCTAGCTAGAGGAAGAGACTGCCATTCATTACCTGAAATGTGACTAGGAAGGATTATATGAGTCAAAAGGCAGAAAAGGGAAGAATGTATTGGGAAGCTTCTTTCACCAGCAGAATAATATATAGACTTTGTTTAAGGAGTGCTCATTCAGAACAGTTACTCTCTCATGTCACTGAGCAGAATGGTGGTAAGAGGAAGGCAGCTTATTTATGTGACAGTGTAATTCATCCAGGATGCAAATAGGAGGAATCAAATATACACTCCTTCCTATTTTTTCCCATAAATTCATCACTTTTTCTGGCACCAGTCCTTGCTTTATATGAGAAGCCTGTGTTGGAAATTTCATTTTCAGTTGTTTCTCAAGTATAGAACTTGAATTCTGCTCAGCAGAAAGAATATGCCTTAGACCTCAAGAATTAGGAGCAGTGTTCCTATTTTTTTCAGACCAAGGTGGTTCAGGAACACTTTGAGTCTATCCACAGCAAGTCACTGGTCTGACGAAGGAGAAAAAAAAAAGGGTTGAGGAAAGAGTTCACCTATTTCTTGCTTGTAGGTTCCAGAGGATCTGCAGAAATATTCATTCAGAAGGTAAAGGAAGACTAGATCATAAAAACCTTCCTGATAACTATTAGGTGGTATTAGGGAAGGGAAAAGGATTTAGTACCTTGACAGCTGTGGTTTGTGGAGAGTTGGGCTAACGTGGCATAATAAATCCTCTTCCCTGTCATGTGCTGCAGTAATATTTGGTTCTTTGCTCAGGGGCAAGCTGAAAGTCACAATCTCACCCTAAGTAAGATTCAAAATAGATTGCTCTAATAAGAATATAGTCTTGCTTCTAAGGAACTACTCTCAAATTCAGGAGAATGTCCTGAAGGTTTGGAAATCTTTCTTTCTAAAGATTTTCCTGGTTTGCTACAGTATGCTAAGGAATATCAAGGAGGTTCAGGCTGTAGAATAGAAGAATTTTGCAACCTCCAAGTAAATTAAAACCTGATTGGTAGTAAATGACTCCAGAAAGCAAGAGGAAAAAACCCAACCCAAAACATATATACTGTTTGTAAACATTTAAGGTCAGTAACAATAATAACTCAGCAGGAGTTGTGTCTTGCTTGGGTTTCCATTTGCTCAGAATCTGTGTCTAATCAGTGACTAAGCACTGGAAACCTCATTTACAACAGCACAGCTGCAAAGGAGCTGACACAAAAAAGCAAGCTTAGAATACAATGGAGTTTAAAAGTGGCTTCTGTTTAGAATGTTGGATCATTTTACATCAACCTAGTATTCAGGATACAATTTGCTAGTGGCAGTAGCAACACAAAAACCTTTTGTTTTTGATGATGGTTTCCTGCAAACAAGTCATTCTGGGTCTATGGCAGTGAGGAAATAGATGCCAGGTAAGCAAGAAGCTAATCTGCAACCAGAGAGGTTTCTGTAAGCATAGTGTTCCTGGAATGGAGTTACACTCTTTACTCTTTGCTTCCCATTATGCAGAGCTTAGCAGACATGAAGACTGAAATTGCCCTTCTTTTCTGCTAAGGCCCACACCTTAATGCTCTAACTCTCTTAATGGTATAGGGACTTGTACAAAAGAAACATAGATTATTGAACAGTGCTGTGTCCCTGATCATCACTTAGTTCCATGTTTTAAATGTGTACATAGGAGTCAGGTAAAACACTGCACTGGTTTTTCTGCTATAGAATTAGTTTTCTTCATAGCAACTTGTACAGTTCTATGGTTTGGACTTGTAAGCAAAAGAGGGTTGGTAAAACAGGAGTTATTTAGCTCTTGCTGAGCAGTGCTTGCACAGTGCCAAAGCCTTTTCTGTTTCTCGCTTTGCCATGTCAGCAAGTAGGCTGGGGTCCACAAAAAGTTGGGAGGAGACACAGCTAGGACAGCTGACCCCAACTGGCCACAGGGATATACCAGGTTATAGGACATTGCTCTCATCAATAAAAGCTGAGGAAAGATAGAGGGAGGGGGGCATCTGTCTTCCCAAATAACTATTATGCATGATGGAGCCCTGCTTGATGGCTGAACACCTGCTTGCTATGGGAAGTAGCAAAATAATTCCTTATTTTGCTTTTCTTGTGTATGAAGATTTTGCTTTACCTGTTAAACTGTTTTTATTTCACCCCATGAGTTTTTGCACTTCTACCTTTCTGATTCTCTCCCCCATCCCATTGTGGGGGAATCGAGCGAGTGGGTGTGTGGGATTTAGCTGACTACTGGGGCTAACCAACACCAAGCAATTTTATCACTTTTCTCAAGTTTTCTTGAACTCCTATTCACACCTCAGACCATATAAAAGTGATAGTTAAAACTAGTCTCTTCAGCTGAATGGCTCTTTTACTATCCTGAATCTATTTTCATGTTGAAGTTTTCCATGGTCTAATAGATGAGACAATGTCAGAGCTGGAGATGATGTTTGCTCTAGATCCAAATGACAGCTGTTAATTCTGCCTCTCTCTGAAATACAGTGCTTCAGCCAGGGCTGGATAAGAGATGCATCTTTGACCAAGATATGTCTGAGATGTTAAAAAAGTTAACCATACAGAGGGCTTAGATCACTACATTTTGCAGTAATAGCACACAGCTTCCTCAAAAGGCATCACATTCATCGTTCCTTCATAAGGGAGCATCCCCACTGGCTGGAAGCACAATGTGACCACCACTCTAATTCTTAATTACTAGCTGAAAGAAAAGGTAATTGTGAGGAAAATTATAACTCTAGGTGCTCTTCCCAAATTGTCATAACTCTTAGAGCTCTGACATGAGTGTATGTGATCACACATCTTCAAGCAACTGCTCTTTTACTGAGTGACCCAGACTTTAAATTATTTTAATACCCCCTTGCCCCCTCAAAACCAACTGTGAATTAAATGCCTTTGTAAAAGCACTTTCCTTATGGGTTGACTTTAGTTGATAATTTATTGCTCTGACAAAGAGTAGAGACAGGCAGTAATCAATATATACTTTCTATCAGGCATCCACATACTCTGTGCCACTAATGAAATTTGGTTTAAAAAACCCCAGCATGCTCATTAAATGTACAGTCTGCCCTGATCCTACTTAGAAGGAGCTTATATCAGACATCCTAACCTGGAGACTATCGTTTTGAATCAGACTTATACATGAGCACATGTCGTTTCACAGAATCACAGAATCATTAAGGTTGGAAAAGACTTCCAAGATCAAGTCCAGCTGTCTACCCAACATTATCATGACCATTAAACCATGTCCTGAAGAGCCACATCTACACATTTTTTGAACACCACCAGGACTGGTGACTCCCCCACCTTGGAGGCAGTCTGTTCCAAAGCCTCATCACTCTTTCAATATAGAGATTTTTCCTAATATTGAAACTAAAGCTCCCCTCGCATATCAAAAGCCCATTACTTCTTGTCCTGTTGCTAGTTACATGGGAGAAGAGACTAACACCCACCTCACTACAACCTCCTCTCAGGAAATTATAAAGAGCAGTAAGGCCTCCCCTCAGCCTCCTCTGCTCCAGACTAAACAATCCTGGTTCCCTCAGCTGCTCCTTAGAAGACATGTTATCCAGACCCTTCACCAGTTTTGTTGCCCTTCTCGGGACCTGCTCCAGCACCGCAATGTCTTTCTTATACTGTGGTGCCCAAAACTGAACATAATACTTAAGATGTGGCCTCACCAGTGCCAAGTACAGGGAGACAAGCAATTCCTCCCTCCTGCTGGCTATACCATTTCTAATACTCACCAGGATTATGTTGTCCTTTCTGGCCACCTGGAAACACTGCTGGCTCATGGCCAGCTGTCCACCAGCACATCACAATCCTTTTCTGCCAGGCAGTTTTCCAGACACTCTTACCCAAGCCTGTAGTGTTGCCTAGGGTTGTTGTGACAAAAGTGCAGGACCTGGCACTTGGCCTTGTTGAACCTCATACAGTTGACTTTGGATCATCGAGACAGCCTTTCCAGATACCTCTGCAGAGCCTTCCTACCCTCAAGCAGACCAACAATCCTTCTCAGTTTGGTGTCATCTGCAAACTTACTGAGGGTATATTTAATCCCCTCATCCATAACATCAATAAAGATATTAAACAAGACCACCCCCAAAACTGAGCCCTGGAGAACACTATCTTTTATCTTTTATTTGATGGTGGATGGTATGGGATTTGTCAGGTCAACAAAAATCTTCATATCAAATAGATATGGGATAATTTAACTTTCACAAAATAATAATTACAAAATAAATCAGAAAGATTTATATTTCTGATAGGAATTTTAATAACATTAATGTTTTCAATTGGCCTTCTACATCATGGACATTCTTTCTATTATCATTCTATATCTCTAATGCCTCCTTAAATGTTATCAAATCCTTGGCCTTTGCACTATTCTGTGGCAATGAGTCAAATGCAAGTTCAAATCCACGAGCTCAGGAATAGTGGGAGTTGAAAGAAAAAGGTATCAAGAGGAAGAAAGAATAATCATACATCACGTAATGTAAGTCCTTCATTAGTTCTTATCTATTTCTTTATCAAATAAATCAATAAAATCTACTGGAATAAAATTGCCATGATCATTTCCTGTTGGATACTGGGCCTGCTGGATAACAGTTATTTATGAAAAGATTCAAATATCTTTATGAGTTCCATAGCTTGTGCTAGTCTATTGAACTTCTTAAAGAGCAAAATGCTAATTAATGCCCTAATGTAATAATTTTAAAATAGTTTAGAGTTTCTATATTTCTGAGGTAAAACTTCAAACCTTTTTATAGTTTTTTGAAGTTATACGAAGTATGGATACAGTGTTTTCACATAATGTATCTTTAGGAATAAATTATATTTTAAATATTAGATAAAAAAGATAATTCAGTTATATAAAAGAAATAATAAAATGAAATGATCGAACAGGTGAAGACAAGAAGCAGTTACATTTTCTTTTGTTTTATTCTTGACATTTTGTCATGACTTTGAAATGAACAGTAGCTTAGCTCAGAAGAATTCCAAAAGATCTGTTCATATGCTTTACTAATTATTTAAAGATATTTCACATTTTTTAAATTACTCTTCACATAAATATTCAAAGTAGTGTTGGACACTCTGTTAGAGGCTGAAGACAAGTATATTGACATACAGCTAAACACTAAAATAAGATCTTGCTTCCAGGGAAAATATGTAACATTTGATGCTTACTCAAACTTTTTATGTTGTTATATCATCAAATAAAGTAGATTACCAGTCATTTTCTTATCTTAGCCATACAACTCTGGCCTAAATTGCTTAAAATACAAACAGGAAAATGAGACATATGCTACACATTACAATAACATCCTATCCTGTAGGAAACCTGATAGAACTAGCCAGAAGGCTGGAACAAAGATCAAAAAGAGCAGAATGTAAAATAAAATACAAAAAGTTTTCTCTCTCATCATCCTATGTATGGAATCAGTGTTTTTGTATGCCAAAGTTCAGACTTGTTTTCTTAGTTCTCAAGTTTCACTTCATCTGAAATTTAAATTCTAGTCATTCACTCTGATAGCAGTGAAGACCAACAGCAACCTGAGCTGTGTGAGCGTGGTCACAGCCAGTAGACTGAGCATAGAGTTTAGCATTCCTTTACTTGCCACTTGTTAAACTGCATCTAGGAACTGGTTTGGGTCTCCAGTTCAAGAAGATCACTGAAAATCTGAAGTTCAACAGAGGCCACCAAGATGGTTGGAAAGCTGTAGCACTTGCCCTCTGAGGAGAGACTGAGAGAGTTAAGCTTGTGCAGCTGATAGCAGAGAGAGCTTCTGGGGTACCAAACAGCAGCCCCACAGTGCCTAAAAGGACATATCAAGGAGGCAGGTATTTAATGAGGTGTGTAGCAGAACAAGAGACAGTCATCATGAATTCAAATAAAGGAAGGTACTGAGTGAAAATATGGAAAAACCTTCACTGTGAGGATGACCAGGCAACACAAGAAGATCCAGGATCTCTGTTCTCAGATGTGTCCAGAACATGTGACTCAAGAACACTCTAGGCATCAAGGTGTGAATTTCATGCTGATCTTGCCTTAAGGAGACACTTGAACTAGATGACTTCCCAATATCCCTTCCAACATAAATTATCCCCTCAGTGTCTGCTTCTTGGAGCTGATGCAGCTTCTTTAAGGATTGCTGAAAAATATGCTGCTGCATTTTGCGTAACACTTCCTTAATGTATTAAGTCCTTTGAGTAAGGAACAGAACTTAGGTTTCCCCCAGTCCCTTGAGGTTGCTCTGTACTCTTCAGGGAGTGGGACAGTTCTAAGACATGTAATGATAGTACATAATAAGTGACTTAATGCAGACTTTGACATTGATTTGCATAAGAAATCATGGTGCTTCTTGACTTCCTAACTTCAGCCAGCAGAATTTTGTCCTTCTAACATTTTTATTTCATGTCATCTTTTCATGTTCAGTTTCTATGTTGTCAAAACAGACAAGCCTAAGACTAGATATTATGGAATCCCCTGAGTGAATTGAAGTTTGTAAGAAGCCATCAGCTTCCCAGAACAAACCTTTGTCACTTCAGCTAATTAAAAAGGGTTGTTTTGTTGATGGCCACTGGGAGGTGATGACACAGTTTTTACCATTGGGTTTTACAGAGCTTTACTGAGAGCAGGGAAGCAATGACTCTTGGAATAGCAATAAATCTCACACTTGCCAAATGTTAAAATCATGCTTTGGAAACATGGTAGCATTGGTTTAATGAGAACAGGATTTTCACAGCCTAACAGGATTTTGAACCCTGTATTTTCCTAAATTCAGTTCTGGAAATAATGGGCTAATTTTTGTTGAAAACTTTCAATAATACTGCTTTTGAAGTTCCATGGGAAATTTTTGAATATGCCAAGTACAAAAACTGGGAACCAAATCCTAGGATTCTATACAATGGAAATTTTTAGCTAATATATGCAATACTGACTCCACCTTTAACTTAAATGGTTAAACAGATGATGTGCCAGAAGATGGCATTCAATAACATGCAATATTGTTTTGGAGTTTTGCATGAGTTAAATATCTGCATGAACACTGTAAGAGATTTCTACACTGAGGGTTTTACATCTGCTCTTTTGACAATTTCAGTTGTTAATATTAATAGCATTTTTTCTTTTCATTGACACTCTAAGTCTATACTGGGTTAGGAGTCAGCATGATAGGTGATTTACAGTCCTAAAATAAGGCATTAGTTAAAGAAAGCGAGAATAAGGTGGTGAGGAGACGATAACATAGAATGTGAGCATGTCTTTTACAGACTGTGTCACCAGAGAGACATACAGTCTCAGTGGATGAATTTTAGTCCTAAATAGTGCACTGTCAGCAGAATAGTTATTGTCCTAATCAGGAAATGTGGCAGACAGGTGGTTTGTTAGACAGGTTATAATGGATATGCAATGCTTAATAGAGTCACCAGAGACCAGACAACGTACTGATGATGAACCTAGCGCTCTTTCCAAAGTTGCCCTTTGCACTGAAATTTTGGGCTTATCTCTCTTATATATATGTTCCTAACTGTATAACTATGACCATTGAATACCTGTGTTACAGAATCACAGAATCACAGAATTTCTGTGGCTGGAATAGACCTCTGAGATCATCAAGTCCAGCCTATGATGCAACACTATGACATCATCTAGACCATGTCACTAAGTGCCATATCCAAGTTTTCCTTAAACACCTCCAGGGATGGTGACTCCACCACCTCCCTAGGCAGTGCACTCCAGTGTCTAAACACCCTTTTTGTGAGGACGTGCTTCCTACTATCCAACCTAAACCTCCCCTGGAGCAGCTTCAGGCCATGCCCTCTCATCCTGTCACTAGTTGGCTGGGAGAAGAGCCCGAGCCCCACCTAACTACAACTTCTTTTTAGGTAGTTGTGGAGAGTGATAAGGTCCTCCCCAAGTCCTCTCCAAGCTGAACAACCCCAGCTCCCTTAGCGTCTCCTCGTAAGACTGTCCCTCCATGTAGGGGAATTCCTTGTTGAACAAGGACATGCAATGGCACTTTAAGGATTGGACAACTCTGACTGAGTTATCGTGAGTCCTGAGTGTTCTTAAGATCACTGTGAAGGGCAGCAAGGGGGGGGAAGCCTGGCATTGAGCAGGCAGGAGAGTGGAATGCGAAGGAGCTGTATTATCTGCACGAGGGGTGTGTACAGAACATGTACCTGGATGCATATAACCAATTATCTTAGACCTTACTATGTGTGCTTGTAACAGCTATCCAATGAAAGTAGTGAATGTACCCATGGACACCTTAGGAGACTATATAAGCAAACTGCATAGGAGAATAAACGAGGACGATAGGTAGCTATATTGGTGTGATTGTCATTACTGGCCAGCTCCCCAGAGGGACCCTCTTCACCTCCAGTCCCTTCCCCAGATTCACTGCTCTCCTCTGGACATGCTCCAGCACCTCAATATCCTTCTTGAAGTGAGGGGTCCAGAACTGCACACAGTACTTGAGGTGAGGCCTTACCAGTGCTGAGTATGGGGGGAGAATTACATCCCTAGACCTGCTGGCCACACTATTCCTGATAGAAGCCAAGATGCCATTGGCCTTCCAAGACACTTGGGTACACTGCTGACTCATGTTCAGCTGGTAATCAACCAGTACTCCCAGGTACCTCTCTGCCAGGCCACTCTCCAGCCACTCATCCCCCAGTCTGTAATACTGCCTGGGGTTAATGTGGCCAAAGTGTAGGACCTCGCACTTGGTCTTGTTAAACCTCATATTATTGGCCTCAGCCCATCGACTCAGCCTGTCCAGGCCCCTCTGCACATCTCCCAACCCTCCAGCAGATCAATAATTGCCCCCAACTTAGTGTCATCCACAAATTTACTAATGGTAGACTCTATCCCCTCATCCAGGTCATCAATAAAGATGTTGAATAGAACTGGGCCCAGTACTGATCCCTGGGGGACACCACTGGTCACTGGACACCAACTGGATGTGGCACCATTCACAACCACTGTCTGTGCCCAGTCATTAGTGAAGGGTACACCTGTCCAAGCCATGGACTGCCAGCTTTTCCAGGAGGATGCTGTGAGAGACTTTGTCAAAGGTTTTGCTGAAGTCTAGGTAGACCACATCAACAGCCTTCCCCTCGTCTACCAGACAGGTCACCCAGTCCTAGGATGAAATC
The DNA here is from genome assembly GCA_027560015.1 of Chloroceryle amazona. Lineage (NCBI taxonomy): Eukaryota > Metazoa > Chordata > Aves > Coraciiformes > Cerylidae > Chloroceryle > Chloroceryle amazona. The sequence continues at coordinate 28,456 of JANHFX010019560.1, forward strand.
AAATTGGTTAGGCAGGACCTTCCTTTCCTAAACCCATGCTGGCTGGGCCTGAGCCCCTGGTTGTCTTGTACATGCCACTTGATGGCACTCAGGATGATCTGCTCCATAAATTTGTCAGCCACCAGGGTCAGGCTGACAGGCCTGTAGTTTTCTGGATCCTCCTTCTGGCCCTTCTTATGGATGGATGTCACCAACCTCCAGTCATCAGGGACCTCCGTGGTTGGCCAGGACTGGTGATAAATGATGGAGGGCAGTCTAGCCAGCTCTTGTACCAGCTCCCTAAGTACTCTGAGATGAATCTCATCCGGATTCACAGATGTGTTAGGATCTAAGTGGCACAGCAGGTCCCTACTGCATTCCTCCTGGATTTCGGGAGGGATATTCTGCTCCCCATCCCCGCCTACCAACTCAGGAACCCAGTTGCCCTGAAGATAGTCAGTCTTTTTGTTAAAGACTAAGGCAAAGAAGGCATTGAGCACCTTGGTCTTTTCCTTGTCTTTTGTTCCTAGGTTCCCCCCCTTCATCCAGCAAGGAATGGAGACTGTCCCTGGCCCTCCTTTTGTTATTAATGTATTTATAAAACCACTTATTATCCTTAACAGAATTGGCAAGCTTAAGTTCCAACCGAGCCTTTGCATCTCTAATTCTTTTTCTACATGACATTGTAATGTCCTTAAACACTTCCTGTTTCACCTGCCCCTTCTTCCGAAGTTGATACATTCTTTTTTTAATTCTGAGAGCTAGACACAGTACTCCAGATGAGGTCTCATGAGAGCAGAGGAGCAGAATCACCTCTCTAGATCTGATGCCCATGATTCTTTTGGTGCATGCAACTGGCCTTTCAGGCTGCAAGCACACACTGCTCATGTCCAGCTTCTCATCCACCAGAACTCCCAAGTCCTTTTCTGAAGTGCTGCTCTCTAACACCTCATCCCTCAGCCTGTATTGATAACGAGTATTGTTCCAACCCAAGTGCTTGGTCTTGTTGCACCTCATGAGGCTTACCTGGGCCCCCCTCTACAACTTGTCCAGGTCCCCCTGGTGTAGAGGTGAGGCTAACAGGTCAGTAGTTCCCAGGGTCCTCCTTTCTACCCTTTTAAAAAATAGGTGTAACGTTCCCTTCTTCCAGTCACCAGGAACTTCACCTGCCAGGACTTTTTGAATACCATGGAGAGGGGCTTGGCAACTACATCAGCCAGTTCTCTCAGGATACTGGGATACATCTCTGAGTGGTGAGGGATTCTGGGGCACAAATTATCTTTTTCTCTCTCCTTCCAGTGGCAGGCAGCAACATAAGAGTGAACAGACACATTCAGGCTATTAATACTTGGCTCCATATCTGCTGTCACCGTAATATTGGATTTTTTGACAATGGGATGACCTATACAGAACCAAGTTTGTTGACACCAAATGAGAAACACCTTCCTCAGAGGGGGAAGAGAGTCTTCACAGAAAAGATTTCAGGGCTGATTGACAGGACTTTAAACTAGATATGAAGGGGGAGGGGGATGTGTCCAGGCTTGATAGAGATGCCCGTGGGTGTCATATGCCAGCACTTATGGGGTAGCATGCTGACATTTTGGAGAACCAGAAGGTCCTCGACACCCCAGGGATGAAAACTATACACTCAGCCACCTTTCTGAAATGTTTATACACCACTGAATGCAGCATGGAGAATAAGCAAGAGGAATAGGAGAGCTTGGAAGTTGAGCTTCCAACTTGTTTGTGGCTATTCTTTAGGAACTTCTCTTGACACTCTGTCCATTTCTTAACATAGAGGGCAACACCTCCACCCCTCCTTCCCCTCCTGTCCCTTCTGAGCAGCCTGTAGCCATCAATGGGTACACTCCAGACATAGGAGTCATCCCATCAAGTTTCAGTAACGGCCACTGTGTCATAGCCTTCCAGAGCATGGTAGCTTCCAACTTATCCTGCTTGTTGCCCATGCTGTGTGCATTCGCGTAGAGGCTGTGTCACCTTCTTAGAGAAACACTCCTTAATTCCCTAAGGTGTTCCATCGTTGTTACTCTGTTGGCTTTTCTTACCACAGGAGCCCCTGGTTCATCTTTGTGAGACTTTGGCTTTGCTGCTGTGTCCCCAGCATGCCTCAGGGCAATAGACCCTTACTAGCTCCTCATCCCAGTAAACCTGGTGTGTCATCACCTCCATCAGCAGAGCAGAGATTGCATTGCTGCCTTGTCAGTAAACTGGGTGAATAATGAACCATAAGGAAGGAAGATAAAATCAGCTCAGATGGATGACAGAATTACAAGTTCAGAATGTCATCACTATAATTGTGTATGGTTTAGTGTGATAGGTATGTCCTAGCTTTAGCTGGAACATCACCAGCTCCATCTACCTCTTCACTGAAGCTCACCAGTGTAAGTCACATTTCATATCTCAACTGAAGCCACTGTTATGGTTACAGATTGTTTGTAAAACACTGCAAAGCCAGACAATTTTTTTTTTGCTCAGTCTGATTCACTAGCATTATAGGCTAAAGCAGCTGACTTCAGACAAAACAGATAGTCAATGCTGACATGTTCAGTTCCCTGAATTTTTCTGGGAGGAGGTGACTGCAGACATAGTATATGGTGCAGATACATAAATTATTTCTTAATGTGAAATATATAGTAAATACTATGCTTAATAAAAAAAATATTCTGTCTCCGTTGTTGTCATATAATTTTCAAAAAATAGGTCTTGACACAAAATTTTTGCATTTTACACAATTCTAGGTTGATGGCATGGAAACTGATGTGCAACATCTGGCTTGGCAATCAGCATAAATACCAATTAAACTGGGTGAACAGGACAAAAAACTTGCTGTTTTGCAATTTCCATTTTCATGCCCTGATAATGTTTCTATATCAGTGAGAACATGAAGAAATACTAAATAAAATCTATCACTATTTTTATTATTATTAGCCAGCAGATTTTTCCCAATATAAAACCATTATGCTAGCACTACTCAGTACTGCACCTTTTTTTTTTTTTTTTTTCCCTCTAGCTACTTAGCTAAGCAGGTAGCTAAAGAGAGCTCTCTGCCTAAGCAGAAACACAGTTAAAGAATTTTCATAATACATGAAAGACAAGAAGACAAGACTCTCTGATGTTAGATTTCTGACACATGAAATGGAAGCTTAGCAACAGCAGTTAAATCCTTGCATGTATAACCAGATCAGTCCATCTTAACTCTAAACAGGACCAAACTATACAAATTCTGAAGAACAATTTGAATTAAAAATAGTAATAATTTGCTACTAATATTACACAAAGAAAATACCAGATGTATCGAGAGCCATTCCTCTGAAACTGAAGATACAGCTTCAGAAATATTGAGACTATATTACATAATCTGTCTCACCCGTGCTTTTTGAACAAACATTTCTGACCTACTCATGAATTATGAACCAAATGTCCATCTGTTATAGGTGTGCCAAACACCTGTGACAGAGTACAAATGGGAACAGCCAAGGGAAAAGTATCAATGGTCCTCACAATTTGACTTTACTACTTGTACTTCAAGAATGTAAAAATTAAAGCCCATACCACAATCCAGACTGGCACATTCATGAGTAGATACATTGATTATTATTTCCTAATTTTAAGCAATATTTACAATATGATCTTCATCTCAATCATAATTTCTGTTGATAAACTAGCTCATATCATCTTGAAAAACATTCTGTAATTGTCATCACAGCATTAGCAGTTAATAAAGCCCTGATAAAGACCTGCACCCCTCTATGGTCTTGGCTAGAACACTTCTCTGATTAACATTGCAGGTAAATATATAAAAAAGAGAGAATATCACAGAATGGTAGGTGTTCGAAGGGATCTTCGGGGATCATCTAGTCCAACCCTCCTGCTAAAGCACATTCATGTTGAGCAGGTTGCACAGAATCACATCTGGACAATTTTTTACATCTCCAGAGGAGACTCCACCAACTCTCGGGACAGCCTGTTCCAGTGCCCTGTCAACCTCACAGTAAAGAAGTGTTTCCTCATGTCCAGAGAAGTATATATCATATATATTTATTTGTATTTATATTTCTATTTCTATGTACTATAATTACAATAAATAGGGTTAAATTTGCATACAAAAAAGATTTCAAAATCTGTGATTTATTCAGACCGTCTCTAATTTGGTGCTTAGGAACGGTTTTTCTTGACTAGAAAATTATTTCAAACTTAAAAAAAAATGTGGTGTCCTGCTGTTCTTTAAAGTTACTGTAACAAATTACAACCAAAACCAAAAGTTCTATTATGATTTGCCAGATTAAAAGCAGATATATTATTTTGCCAGAAAGGCTAAATAATCCAACTGGGATTTGCTTATATTTTCTTTTCACTTTTTAGTGCTCTCTTACAAATTTCTATCCAGTGTGTTACTGCCTGAAAGTAACTTCAAATAGGTGAGAGCTGACAGCAACAGTAGAGTTTTCTCTGCCAGAAGTGTACTTTAGAAAAAATAAAAATTGCAAGCACACTATGTTATTTAAAATGAGACTCTAAGGCACCACAAGAAGAAACTCTTTATAAATCAAGGGCACACTGTATACAGTAATTCACTTACAGTACTGAAGAGGGATGTTGTTAAAATCTACTAATCCATTTTTGGCATGAACTGCAAACAGGCAAGATAGTTTACAAATACAGGTTATAAGCACCGTTGCTAAAGCTGCAATTCCTGTGATCTCAAGCAAACTCTGAAGCCTGCTGCTTCCTTTCTAAAAAGCTTAAATATGTTTCCTCCCCCCACACACCCTTAGCTCTGGACAGTTGAATCATTCTCACAGCAGATAAATCTTTCTGACTGCTGATTATTCTGACTGGGGGGGGGGGAAAGGCCATGTGTGTGACATGGTCTCTTTTGTTACAGGCACAACAATCTGTTTTCCATTGAACAGAGTTTTTAATTCTCCCTCCACAACATTTTTCTTTAATTATGATAAAAGACGGTAACTTAATCAGGCATAAATCCTGCTCAAATGAACATGAGAAAATAAAGGAGTTAACTTTTGATGTAAAAAGTTAGACATCTGACCACTCAATTATAACCCTAGATAATATCCACAACTAAAGCACTGACAAGTGAAAAATTGTTAGTTCTTCATGTTTGCATCAATATCTCTAGAAAAGAAAAATAATAAAAAAAAGAAACACAATTATGTTTATTCTGATTAACATGTTTTGCCTAGAATGTAACTACTCAGTTTCAAAATGATCTTGACATTTACTCCAATAACAGAGCCATAAGCACAGCTGCTCCCAAAGAAAAATATTTTCTTTGTAATACACTGTTTATTACAGTAACTCTGGAGAAAAGGACCTAAATTTACCTAATAAGCTAGGAAAAAATTAAAAGGTTGAGACTGATACCAGGAGGGAAAGATACCACCTTCATAGCTGAGCTAGCTGACACATGCAATGCAGACAAGAAGACTGTAGACAGGACTGAATACTGGAATCAGCATCCTCAGAGTACAATCAGTATTCTCAGTGCCAAGTCCAAGAACTGGCACAGCAAACTACAGTTTTACCCCACTCCAATGAAGCACGTTAAAGCAGGATATCACCTCCACCCATCTCCTTGGGTAGCTGAATGTGTCAAACTGCTGGAGTGAAAAGATGTTGGACAATGTGGAAGGGCAACATGGACAAAAATTCACCATTACAGACAATTTAGGGGTGTTGTGGAGATTCCCCTAAATGTGGAGGAATGGGAGGATCAGACACAAAGATCTTGGTGGGCAAAATAGGTGGATTGCATAGGTTTATGCAATAAGGACTGTGTGTAGACACTGCAGAGTACAAGTGCTCCACTCCTCCCTTAAGTACCAGTAGTCACTACTACCAATGACAAGATCCATCAGTTATCAGACTGAGTTTCCCTGCTGAGCCTCTCCAGTCGCATCTGGTTTGTAGGCAATACCTTCTTTGCACAGTTAGCACCAAGACAGTAGTTTTTAAGACTACAATGTCACTATGAGAAAAAGAGAGTTTTGGTTAATTGGTTAAAGACGTTTCTTTAGTTGCTTAAGTTTAAGACATTTCTTAAAGCAGAATAAAATGTTGAACATTCAAACTACAAATGTCAAAAGGAAGAAAAATCCCTTGGCTTGGAATTTTTTTTGGCAAGTCTGGAGTGCATTATTTGAGGCAGCATGGAACTGCCTCTGGCTATAGTTACAGCATAGACTTTAAATGAAAACTGCTGTTGGTCTGCATAACATTTTGTGCACCTGGGGAAAATATTTATCCAAGAAATAGCCAGATTTGTGGCCAAAAACATGTTGAGGACTTGCTTGCATGATAGAATTGTAGAATCATCTGAGTTAGAAGAGACCTTCTAGATCATTGAGTCCAACCATTAACCCTATTCTACCTGTCCACTGCTAAACCATGTCCCTAAACACTGTATCTACACAACTTTTAAACACGGCATGGGATGGTGATTCAACCACTTTCCTGGGCAGTCTGTTCCAATGCTTGACAGCACTGTCATGAAAAAATTCTTCCTCATGACCAACCTAAACCTCTCCTGACACAACTAGAGGTCATTTCCTCTTGTCCTCTAACTTCCTACATTGGAAGGAAAGACTGATCCCCACCTTGTTACAACCTCCTTTCAGGTAGTTGGAGACAGCAATAAGGTCTCCCTTCAGCCTCCTTTTCTTCAGACTGAATAGCCCCAGTTCCCTCAGTCATCCTTCATAAGACTTGTTCTCTAGACCCTTCACCAGCTTAGTTGCCCTTCTCTGGACCCTCTCCAGCAACTCTGTCTTTTTTGTATTGAGGTGCCCAAAACTGAAGCCAGTATTGCGGTGTGGCCTCACCAGTGCCGAGTACATGGGGACAATCATTTCCATAGTTCTGCTGGCCACACTATTTCTGATACAAGCCAGGATGCCGTGGGCCTTCTTGGCCACCTGGGCACACTGCTGGCTCATATTCAGCCAGTTGTTAACCAGTAGTCCCGGGTCCCTTTCTGCCAGGCTCCTTTCCAGCCACTCTTCCCCAACCCTATAGCATTATAGGGGGTTCTTGTGGCACAAGTGCAGGACTCATCACTTGGCCTTGTGGAACCGCATACTATTGGCCTTGCTCCATCAATCCATACTGTACAGAT
>JANHFX010019560.1:35690-55690 GCA_027560015.1 Chloroceryle amazona
GCCCAGTTGCCCTGAGGATAGTCAGTCTTTTTGTTAAAGACTGAGGCAAAGAAGGTGTTGAGCACCTCAGCCTTTTCTTTGTCTTTTGTTCTATCACATCACGGTTACTGTGACCCAGACAACCTCCAACCACCACATCTTCCACCAGCCCTTCCCTGTTCATAAAGAGTAGGTCTAGCAGGGCAGTACCGCTGGTAGGCTTGCTGCAACAGGAAGTTGTCATCCACACTTTCCAGAAACCTCCTGAACTGCCCCCTTTCTGCTGTGTTATACTTCTAGCAGACATCTGGTAGGTTGAAGTCTCCCACTAGAGCAAGGGCTAGTGAATGCAAGACATCTCCAGGTTGATGGAAGAATATCTCATCAGTGTCTTTATCCTGGTCGGGTGGTCTGTAGCAGACTCCCACCGGGACATCAGCCTCATTTGCCTTCCCCTTCATCCTTATCCATAGACCTTCCACCTTGGTGTGTCTAACATTGAATTCAAAACAGTCAAAACACTCCTTAACATATAACGCTACCCCTCCACCTCTCTTTCCTTGTTTATCCCTTCTAAAGAGCCTGCAGCCATCCATTGCGGCACTCCAAACATGCGATTCACCCCACCATGTTTCTGTGATGGCAATTATGTCATGGTTTCCCTGGCGCATAATAGCTTCTAACTCCTCCTATTTATTGCCCATGATACAGGCATTGGCATACATGCACTTGATCCAAGGCATGGATAATGCCTCAAACACTGGTATGTCCCCCCAAGTCTTATCTTTAGCAGTCCCAGGTTTATCCTCCTCCCCCTTCAATGCTAGTTTAAAGCCCTCTCTATGAGGGCCACTAACTCCTGCAAGAAGATCCTTTTCCTGCGCTTAGATAGTTGTACCCTATCTCCTGCCAGCAGGCTTGGTGCCATGTATACTGAGCCATGGTCAAAGAACCCAAAGTTCTGTCGGTGGCACCAACCCTGGAGCCAGGATTAATCTCTGAGATTCTCCAGTTTCTTCCCTCATCATTTCATGTGCCTGTCAGGATGGACAAGAAGATCACTTGGGCTCTCGTGTTCTCGAATAGTCTCCCCAATGCCCTCAACCCATCCTTGATGGACCCTCAGACTTTGTGTGGAAATTTCCTGAAAGATCAGTAATGGGTAGTAATCAGAGCAACCTACCAGGTTAGAGACCTTTGTAAAGTCTCGTACCCAGGCCCCAGGGAGACAGCGTACTTCCCTGTGTGTTGGGTCTGGTTGGCAGATAGGGCCCTTCATTCCTCTGAGGAGGGAGTCAACAATGACAACTACTCTTCTTGTTTTCTTAATAGAAGAGGTTGTCATACAAGTAGGATGTCTTGCCTTGGGCCACTCCTTCAACCCAGATGGACTGTCATCTGTGTCATCGTTAGCTTGTCCCTCTACTTCCAGAACCTCATACGTATTCTGTAATTGTACCTGAGTGGGGGGTGTAGGAAGGGAAGGAAAGTGCCTGCAAGCCCAAGCAGGAACCTGCTTCCACCCTCCCTCATCTTGCTTGCTATTGTTAGCCTGGTGTCAGAAGGGCAGAGGGCTCATTTTTTCTTCTGTCTCCTGATGTACCTGCCTCTGCAATGGTAGAGTATGACTCCACCAATCTATCTCCTCCTCAGATTCTCTGGTATTTCTGCTGGCATATAGTGCCTAAGGAACACTGTTTGAGCAGAAGATTAATGGAACAGACCTGTGCTGTATGCTAAAGGGGGAAACTTTTCTGCTGTGGAAACTGCTTGAAAGAGTCCAGTCCAGAGGCACAAATGATTAATGGACTGGAACATTACCCTTATGAGGAAAGGCTGAGGGAGCTGGGTCTCTTTGGCTTGGAGAAGAGGAGACTGAGGGGTGACCTCATTAATGTTTATAAATATGTAAAGGGTGAGTGTCGGGAGGATGGAGCCAGGCTTTTCTCAGTGGAGTCCAACGATAGGACAAGGGGCAACAGGTGCAAGCTGGAACATAGGAGGTTCCATGTAAATGTAAGGAGAAACTTTTTCATGGTCAGGGTGACAGAGGACTGGAAGAGGCTGCCCAGGGAGGTTGTGGAATCTCCTCTGAAGACATTCAAACCCCCCCTGAATGTGATCCTGTGTGATGTGATCAAGGTGATCCTGCTCTGGCAGGGGGGTTGGACCAGATGATTTTTCAAGGTCTCTTCCAACCCCTAACATTCTGTGATTCTGTGATTCTGTCATCCTGTAGCTTAGCTACCATGCAAAGCAGGTCATCTTCTTGGTCACACCTGCACACCTGCTGTTAATGCTGTCATCCAGTACTGGAGACTGGCTGTGGCATTCCCTGCAGCCAAGGACCTGGACAGCCACATGCCTCCGTGGCAGCATTGTCTGGGTTGCTGCATCCTTTTTAGAACAGGTTACCACTTTTGCCTGAGTGGACACCATCTCCAACCTGTCTGCCTGTGGCTGCTGCACTCCAGGCAGTCTCCTCATGCACCACCTGCCCACATGCCCTGCTCATGCAGCAACAGGAAAGAATGCATCTGTCTCGCTGTTATGGTCTGAGCACCACTTCCAGTTTCACCATGTTTAAATCTTCCACGTTTTCTCTGGGAATGCCCCCAGCCACGTCACCCTCTTGGCCTCTCCTGTGAGGGATGCCGAGTTCTGCCAGGTTTCTCCTTCCTTCCTTGGGCTTCTCTGTGTCAGGGAACCCACCTTCTACCTCAAAAACCTCCAAAAAGGAAGAAAAACGGTAGTGCTTTGGCACAGGGTTTACCATTGCCAGTGACGCTGTCTCACTGTTCACGGTCTGAGCTAACATACAACACACTCTGCTTGATGCCAGGATAGTATAAAGAGACTTACAAGAAGAGTGTTATTATTTTTGTCACCAGCAGAATATTAATGCAAATATTTATGTTGTGCCAATGACTTTAAGTGTTGAGTGGTTTATGTGTTGACCACTTAGACCTAGTTTTATAAGATGTTATGTGCCTGTATTTCAATTTAGGAAGAATGTAGGAACCTTACAGTAACAGAAAAAAAACCTCACCATTAAAATTCTTCTAATGTCCATAGAAATATTATTTTTCATCACAAGGTTTCCGTAGACAGAACTGTCTAAGTCTGGGTGAGCCACAATCCTGGGAGGGCAAGGGACAGTATTTGTCTTCTATTTAAGGCTGCCTGAGATTTTCCAAGTGGATCACCTTACAACTAAGCTCTCCAGTAGCCTAATCTACTCAGAGCTTGCTTAACATACATTAATAATGATAATTTCAGCAACTGCAGTGGTGAGAAAACTCATCTAGGAATATGTACCAGGTAGAGTGGATTCATGTCCTTTTTCATCCTGAGTAGAAATATACAACAGCTGCCACTGTCCTGAGTGTTGCTTACCATACTGAGTCACGGATAACACTGACAATAGAAAATTATTTGTTCGTTCTTGAAAAATTGTAGGATTATTGCTACAAAGTGCATAAAAATTATTTCATACAAGACTGAGTAAATAAGAGGAGATGCAGTTTGGTAGGCTACTGGTACAAAGCTGAGGAGTTCCGGATTCACAGGGATTCTTTTATTCAAACTTTACAGAATGTTCATGACATAGAAACAGAGAAATTTATATAGTTAAAAAAAATTACCATAGGAAATATTATTTGTGTTTCTCCATTGTTTTATGTCTTTGGTCTTTTTCCTCAGTGCATTTTGTTTTTTCTTGCCTTAGTTACCTTTTCTTTTTTTTTTTTCCTTTTTTTTTTTCTTCCTCCCCCAGACAGTCTTTTTTTGTAGGGTTAGAGACTCTGAATCTAACAATAGATATTGCCACCTCAGTTTGGCTTTGACAATACTACTAATCAGTTTCTAACACTGCTATTTCAGGACAATTCTTTACTACTCATGTCAGCCTTTTTCCCTATGCTATGTTCATACTGTGCTGTGTTAAGAAAGGGTGGAGCCAGCAGAACAACTGTGTCTTTATCCTGATGGTGTTGCAGTGAACATTGCCCATCCTGCCTGTTACAGGTGGAAGGGATGGGAACGTGTTAAGGAGGCAGTATTTATTTCAAGAAGATTGTGACCCTGAAAGCATATGGCTCCACGATTAGACTTCCACATCTACCTTGCAAATTTTTACTCATCAGATTAGGACATTTCAGTACCTTACACATTTTTATTTTAGAGTGGCAAAACACAGGACAAATAAATCTTTCAGATAGGACCATTGTTTGTGACTGGGAGTATGGTTGCACGCAATATAGTCATCCTCTGAACAAGAATGAATGAACTGAGGTGGTCTTCTTTAATACATCAAGTTCTAAGAATGTTGAGCCATGTGGCCTTGTTTTATTTCTAAATCTATTTCTCAACTTATTTCTGAAATTATTTTGAGTTTTCCTTAGTTAGGTATGTGCTTCCCCAGCCTGACTGATTTCTCAGAGCTACAGTAACAGAACTGCTGCTCAGCCTTCCATCTTGATGCTGAGACCTATGGGAAATCAGTAAATTACCTGGTATGACAACAGACCATTCACCTAATGTAGGGTAGAGGGTGACATAAATCTACCTGATCTGGCTCATATCCATCAATGATGATGTGTAGAGCATGTGGTCTTGCAGACAAATGTGTCCAAGATGGTGGAATCATTTTAGAAACAATTCTTCTAAGATAAATGACACCAAAGGGCAGAATGAGAAACTATGTTTTTACTATTATAGAAGGTAGAAAAGGCACTGTGTAAACTGTCATGTTTACACAGCATGTTTGCACATGCTCTGGTAGGATCACTTTGCTTATTCGTTTTTTTCTCCTATTCCTTGCTCTGTGTAAACATCTGTCAAACAACAAATAACTATATTTGAATGGGAAGGACCTACAAGTCAATCTCATAAAAACTTTTATGTTTTAACATGTATTCTCATTTGAGGATTACCTGTTCCTCACATTATATCTTCACCCATATGTATTTGTGAGAGATGTTATCTCTTAACTTGAAAGCAGACTTAGCATGACTAACACTTAAAAGGTTTCAAGATTTCCTAAGTCTTGAGGCCACATGTTATGGTCATGTTGTCATGTCTGACATAACACAATCCATATATTGCATTAAGTAATTCACAGAGTTATTTATGTCTTCTGACTCATCTAGAGCATAACTTCTGAGAAAGCTACAGCCAATCTGGCATGTATGGTCTCCAGTGAGGAAGAAAACACTGCATCCATAACAGGTTGTTCCAGTACTTAATCACCCTCAAAGTTTTAAAATGTACATCTTAACAGTAGCTTGAACTGAGCTCTGCTTTCAGTCATTAAATGCTTTTCAATGCCTTGATCTAAGGGTAACAGGTTTAAAGCACATGGTGGGTGGCAAAATAGTTGGAAGTACATCATAGCATCACTGTGCAGCTTTTTGGTATCATTTAGGAAGTTTGGAGATTATAAGAGATCTCATCTACAAATCTTCCTGGAGTCCTGGTGCAGCTATAAATATCCTGTTGGCAGTTGGTCTCTAACATGTTTTCTGGATGTCTTACCCAAATGCTTCACCATCTACATGGTTTCTGCAGCATTATTTCTCATGGACATTGTGGCTATTAGCCTCTGGCCAATATTTACTTGTTGCATGTCAACTAGAAATGTGCACTGATTGCATTAGCTCTTGCCCATTTGGAGCTTTACATGAGCAGTTTAACAATACTCTTGCTTCAATTACTTTGATATAAAAGCCTGTTTCTGTAATTCTCTGCTGCTAGTATGGGATGATAATGGGTACAAAAACCAGAAATGCAGGTATGCTTTCTTGAAAATAGCTATCTGTAATAATTGAATATAGTACACAGTTAAATTTTCTTACTGTTATTTAGCATTTATGGTTTTCTAGAGCTGACAGACCTTAAGTAAGCAAACCAGCTATTTCCAGGTTTTGTTGTTTTGTTTGGTTTTTTGATTGTTTGTTTGATTTTTTCTTTTTTTTTTCTTTTTTTTTTATGAAAGCTCCAGATTTTATTACTATAGTCTCTTTCCATTTTTCATTTTAGAGCAACCTAATCTGTTTGTAGAACGTTTTTTTTTTCCTCAAACTCCTGAACTACAATTCACAAAAAATTACTAAAACCAGTTGATATTTTTCAGTTTTTAAGAAATTAAAAAGAAATGTTGTTTAAAATAGTTGGTGATTTTTGTTTGTTTGTTTTGTTGTGGTTTTTTTTTTGTTTGCTTGTTTGTTTTAATTGAAATCAATATACATATTTATCTATACATTAATCTAGAAATTAATAAAAAAAATATATTTTTTTCTCAGTCTCTCCTCTTTCTAGAGGATTTGTCTAGACTTGAAAGTTAGTTTGAACTCATTTTGGGGTTAGGGTAAGGTGTGAATTTTAAGTGTGATAGCTATTTCTGTCCATGTGCTGTTCTCCATGGAACAGAAATGTGCCCTTGTGGCCAGGAAAGCCAATGGTATCGTGGGATGCATTAAGAAAAGCATGTCCAGCAGATCGAGGGAGGTTCTTCTCCCCCTCTACTCTGCACTGGTGAGACCTCACCTGGAGTATTGTGTCCAGTTCTGGGCTCCCCCGTTCAGGAGAGACAAGGATCTACTTGAGAGAGCCCAATGGAGGCCTACAAGGATGATGAAGGGACTGGAACACATGCCTTATGAGGAAAGGCTGAGACACCTGGGGCTCTTCAGTCTGGAGAGGAGAAGACTGAGAGGGGATTTGATAAATGTTTATAAATATATGTGGGCTGATTGTCAAGAGGAAAGGGACAGCCTCTTCTCACTCATGCCCTGTGATAGGACAAGGGGTAATGGATGTAAGCTGGAGCACAAGAGGTTCCACCTTAACATGAGGAGAAATTTCTTTACTGTAAGGGTCACAGAGCACTGGAATGGGCTCCCAGAGAGGCTGTGGAGTCTCCTTCTCTGGAGATTTTCAAAACCCGCCTGGATGCGTTCCTTTGTGACCTGTGCTAGATTGTATGGTCCTGCTCTGGCAGGGGGGTTGGACTTGAAGATCTCCAAGGTCCCTTCCAACCCCTGACACCCTGTGATATCTGTGAAGTGAGGTATGGGGAGGTTGGATAATTGGCCATAATATTTCCTTATAAAGCTTTTATAGTAACAGTATGGTGAGGTATAAAGGTCTCGTATAAAATGACTACAACTTTAATCAGTACCAAGACTATTATTGTCTGCTTTATTAAAAAAATTGTAGATTATTGCTAAAAGGAAGTGATATGAAGGTTTGGATGTTCCAAGATGGATATACGTTTCTACAGCATATTTAGCTGATGACTGTGTCCTCTAACAAAGGCAGGGCACAGTTGCAATCATCTAGATATTCTGAAGTAAACCAGAAATCATCATAGAAAGTATTCATAAAGGAAGGGAAAATATTTTCTTTTTTAAAAATTATTTTTATTTTATTTTATACCAAAGATGTAGGAAAGAGATGTGTTTTGCAGGACATTTTTGAATTTAGTATTTTATACATAAGTAATATATTATGACAGTGAAATTTTACCCGACTTCTAAGGGTTGGACCAAAGACTGGGGAATTAGATATCTCAGGTTTCTGGGCTCAACATAAAGGCAAGGCAATATGATAGGGATGTACAACAGGCTCACATCAGCAGTACTAGATTAACAGTTTGCTTGCTGTTGTTTTTTTTTTTCAAAAAGTGCAACATTTACAGCTTTTGACTTTTCCTTTCTTCACTGCTTTAGATGTTGCTGGTAACTTTAAAGAACACATTACAGTTGCAGGAACCTTGAATGATGTGCCATCTTAAAATAACTATGTGATCCAAACTAATGAGAGGAAAATGAATGGCTTTTAGAAAGAATTTCAATGAACACCATGTTGTGTTCAAAGCAGGGGTCTGATTCTGGCTTCACTGGAGTTTGGCAGGAGCTGGGAGGATCTCAGCGGTGCCCTATAGCTGTGAGTTTTCAGCTCTGAAATTAAAAGTCAAGTCTACTGCTAATACAAGATCTCATCTGTCTCCCCTCCTCCTTGCTGAACTTGCCTGGCATGGTGGGTCCTGCTGTATAAGAAGGGAAAACATCACCTGCCAGCATAGAGAGTGATTGCTGAGGAGTTCCTGTGTTCTGTTGGGTATGGTGATTCCCACACCCAAATGCAAAATCTTTACTCCATGGGTGACATATGTCTCCGGAATTCCAGTGAGCTCAAACTAACTCAGGATGCAGTACTGGCAACCTAGTGTGGTAGAGCCACGACACTGTTGGCTGCAGGCGTATCTTGTAGTTGTGGAGGACAGCACCCATGGACATAACTTCATAGTGCAGTGGGAATATCAGTAAAAGAGTAACATAACATGTTTTCCCTGAGTTTGTCTAGTTCCCAGCTTTCGGCATTTTTCTTGGGGATAATGTAGTCTCTTTTGATACTGCAGTGGTAGTCATCAAAGTAAAGAACCTATCAGGAATCACTGCAAACTTCCAAAAATTATAGATAAAAATACCTGACTGCTTTGAATAAAATTACTTCAACATCTTGGTGTTAGTCTTAACTGTTTGTGAAAACACTGGAAAAATATATGGGCACTAATCTCTGACTCTTGGCTGTAGTCAGGCTGTGTGCTATAAGCAGACATTGTGTTCTATGTAGAGTTTTGAGGTGTCTTTGTTAAAAGTTTAAAAATCAATGATGCATCACTAAAATTATGTATAGAGAACTTACACTGGTTAAATATCTTTTTTTTTTTTTTGTGTTATATGTCAGCTTTCATTGTGTTGCTCTTCTTTTTGTCTAAATTGACTAAAATTACTTTTACCCATATTATATAATAAATTTCAAAATAATCACATTGTGCTACAACATTTAGCGCCAAGTACTTTTCTGCACAGTGCAGGCTCTGTTTCTGTAAAACTATGTCCCTAGCCACCTGGCAGCTCATTCTTAATTCATGTGCATTTAGTTACAGCTGGCACAAAAAGCAGAGTTTTCCAAGGACACTCTGCATTCTTGCCCAGTGGAAATTATAACGTCTATAAAATTGTTTTATGATCAAATTTTGTTTTCTCAGGCTTGTTTTGTCAGATCATGGCTTTGGGTAGAAGTACTGGAGGCACTGAACTGCCAGGATGACATGTCTAACTAGAATTACACTGAAGGTAACCAAATGACTCTTAAAAAGGGCAGATATTTGCATCTGTTGATTCCATTCTGGGGTCAACATTTAGGACATTCAATGATTCTCATAGAATCAGACTGTGCACCCCTCAATCTCTGCTTTTAAATTTCACACACAAAGAGTCGTTGTGATTTTTTTGTGGTTGTGTTTGTTTATTTGGTTTGATTTGGTTTGGTTGGTTGGTTGTTTTTTTTCAATTACAGAGTTTTAATGATATTTGAGTAATTTGAAATTATTATTTGTCTGACAGATATATCCAGAGACTTCAACCCTTGAGAGCAATCCCAGAAAGTTTGGAATATGTGAAGATTATCAACCTCTAAATAAAATAGCATATATTATGTAGTTAAAAATTATGACAATTGCCTTAAAAATAAAAAATACTTGATGGTGACAGAAGATGTCCTTGTCACATGTAATAATATTTTTCTTCAGGCCTATAACTGCAGTAATTATGTCTGGTTTCCAGAAGATCGGAACTGTTTCCCAGGAAGGTGAAATGATTTATAAAGACCAGTCTAGGAGGATGGTGGAAGCAGGAGGAACAGAATAAAGGCCGTAAGAGCTCCAGGTAAGTGTCCCAGAAATTCAGTGATATTTTCCACGGTCCCTCCAACCCTCACAGGAGAGGTCAAGGAATAAGATACTGTACAGTGCAAACAACAACACAGTAATGTGGTCCTCATTAATTAACTAAAGGCATCAACAAATATCTGTCATGTTCTGCCACAAGTATCTTTTTACAATATTCTGTCTTAAAATGCCTGATATTTTTTTAAGTTTAGAATACTTGGGTTATTTTGTTTGTTAAGATATAAACTGAGATGGAAACTGTAGTCTGATAACATGGATGTAGGAACCTTCAGTCTGAAAGTTTTCAAGTTGTACTAATCAGTCAGGTTGCTAGGTCTAGGGTGTTGGTTTGTTCATGCTGGTATTCTGAGATTCTTAAATGAACAGCTACAGCAGAACATGAACACATGCTAATGATTTGCAGTCAAGTGGGAAGTGAAAATTTGTGTTGCTCACTTTAACACTGTATGAGTAAAACCAGAGCAGATCTAGACTATAGTTTCTGAAAGAGGTTGCATTTACAAAGAGAGAGATACAAGAAAGCTTCCTAAATCAGAGAATAGAATTAAGCCAAATTAAAGGAATTAGAAAGCAGTCCTACTACTCTAAGTTTCTCTGAACATTCTACAGGATTATAGTAATGACAGAAGTAGCAGTGGTAACTGTACACAACTGAAAATTACAGTGAAAATCTGCAATGGAATGCATTTACAAAAATGGACCTATTTTAAATTGTAAAATCAGCCTGAAGTTTAAAGATTAGCAAAGAAAAGGCAGGATTTCCTGCAAATGCCTTGTCAGGCAGTGTTCTGACATTTCCCCCATGTGGGGAGTAACTAAAAAAACCCATTATGCCATAGTGATTTGCTTTGTGCTTCAATATAATGAATCTCAAATTAACAAACCCCCTAAATTAGTAAAAAATAGACAGTCCAAGCAATATTTCAAATGGCAAGTAGAATATCTTTTCAGTTGGGTGTTGGATTTCTTTTTAGTTTTAAATGACAAATTGCATTAACATCTTATATTGCGTTAACATCTCTCATTTACTGCAAATGAACACTGCACTGATGTGATGTTTTTACACCTGGTACTTTTTATATATTATTTTTAAAACTGTTTCTATATCAATTTCTCCACTTAGTTGCATAGATGTAAACCAGAAGTAATACAGATGAAATTAATAAAGTTGCAATTCTGTAAAGCCAGCACAGAAGACAGAGGAATTAAGTTATTGAGCCTCTTTCTCTTCGCTTTTATAATGGAATAAAACCACTGCAAAGCTATTGGCTTAACTGGAAATATATGTCATTTACATGAATATGAATAGAGAGTAGACAATTTGTTTTTATTTTCAATAGCCATGATAACTGAGGCCATATGTTCTACTATGTAAAACATATGCTCTCCATAACTCCTGTCCATACATAATTTACATACATAAATTGCAGATTACAGTTCCAGTTGAAGTTAGTTGCCTTCCACCTTCTCTTTTTCTACTGAAGGGGTTTAAGGGAACAAAAGATTCAGTTCAGTATTTTCCCAGTTACAAAACCTGGTCAGATTAATTTCAAAATCTCGAATGGTATTAAAATGTAAAACTGAAAGGGAATAAAAGATGATAGTGCCCGTTCATCAAAACACAAGACTCTTTTATCTACAATACTAATTATAACCTCTATTATATAGATGGCTCCTATGGACACAGGCCTGCAATTCAGTCTCATCCTTAAATTCAAGAACTGAGATTTGTGTCAGATGCTTAAGCTCTGATCGTAGTTATTGGAGAAGTAGTCATCGTAGTCAGTGGATCCTTAAGGGTTATTCAGTTGACCAGCTGTGATATCATAGAATCATGGAATGGCTTGACTTAGAAGGGACCTTAAAGATCATCTAATTCCAACCTCCCTGCCATAGGAAGGGACACCTCCCACTAGACCAGGTTGCTCAGAGCCTCATACAGCCTGGCCTTAAACACTTCCAGGGATAAGGCATTCTCTGGGCAACCCATTCCAGTGTCACCACGCTCAAAGTAAAGAACTTCTCCCTAATGTCTAGTCTAAATCTACCCTGCTGTAGTTTAAAACCTTTACCCCTTGTCCTATCACCACATGCCCTTATAAAAAGTCCCTCTCCAGCTTTCTGGGAGGACCCCTTGAGCAACTGCCAGGCTGCTGGCTATAAGCTATCTCTGGAGCCTTCTCTTCTCCAGGCTGAACAGACCCAACTCCCTTAGCTTGCCTTGTAAGAGATGTGTTACAGCCTTCTGATCATTTATATGGCCCTCCTCTGGGCCCTCTCCAATAGTTCCATGTCCTGTTTTATGGTGAACAGAATTGCTTTTCTAGTCTGTGCTAGATCTACACTGAGAAATTTAGATATGCATGTCTGAACCTAAGTCCTATCCCAGGTCACTTCATGTCTAATATTCTGAAACAAGTGTCCATCAGTATTACAGGGCATTTATCTAGAATCAAAGTGAAAACTTTCAAATACATCAGGCAGCATTGCCTCTACCTGACGTAGCCAACACTGGTCCATTTGAAAAGGCCATTTGAATAAGTACCTAGAGCTTGGAGCTCATGTACTTACTTTCCTTCTCTTCCACTAAGTTTCTTATCAGTTCACCCTCACTTTGCCTTAAAGACAATGGAAAATTCAGAGAAAGCACAAAAAGGGAGGAAGAGGCTTTCAAAAACCTTACTTCAGAAAGCAAGTCTAGCTAACATTGACCCGTACATTCCAGACTCTCTCCTATGAAAGAAACTGTTCCCGTATTAGAGTATTGGGAAATTATTCTCTTTCATGTGATATCAAATACTGATGAAAAGGAACTGAAGGCACCCTGCATATAACATTAGAAATCACTTTGGCATAAACCAGCCTTAATGTTTAGGTATACTTTGTAAACAATAGTGATAATGTCTAGTGATTGCAATAATATAAAAAAAAACCCTTGTATGGGATTCTAAGAAATATATGGATTTACATTATTTTTATAGTTTACAAATTAAACTGTAATGCACAAGAAATGTAAAGACTATAATGTAAGAAAGACTCCAAAACCTGAATATATTTGCCCAAACTGCCTATCTCACAAAGCCTCAGACTGAAGTGGTTAACTATCAGCCCATTTATTTTACATATGAGTAGCTATCCTTGGTTAGGCTTCCTCATCCATTATGAGTATGTACAGTAATTGCTCCATATGAAGTGACATTTTTTTAATTTTATTTTCAGTTCTAAGGAAAAATACTTTGATTCGTGATTTACTGATGTAGTTATTTGTACATTGTTCAGGCTTCGTATGTTCATTCCACTTTCCATATAATCTTCTGTAGATGATATGGACAACTTTTCAATGTTCTTCAAATTATTTGCTATTTATCCATTTCATAAAAAAAGTTTCACAAGACTGTGATAGCAAAGTTACACTATCAGTAGAGGATGCTTACTTTTCCATTTTCAGTGTTTATAGAAGTCCTGTCATGACTACATGTAAATGTTCAGGTTTGTTCTTGTCTGAATCGCTATTAACTAACTTAATCCATTAGTTTCATACTCGTCAAGGTAAAATGTAGCAAGTGGAGTTTCCACTCAGAATGCAGAGTTCACCAGGGAAATGGTACAATGGTCAGTGTAATTGCTTTCTGTAACACCAGTTCAAAGGGTGAGAGAACAAGCTGGAGAACTTAGATCATGTCGAATCCAGCTATCAGCAGCATGCAGACCACAGGCACAGCACAGGCTTGTTGCCCGTGGCTGTTTGAGAAAGTCTAATAACAGTATATGATGTTAGAGATCTACTTGTTTGATGTTTTGTTCTTCTCCAATTGTGGTAATAGATACCACACTGCATTCAAGAATGTTAAATTTATTTCAGATATCTCAACACTCAGTGGTTATAGTTTCTACCTAAAGCTGTTTCTACATGTTTTCTACAGAAGTTCTAGGTATCGCCTTCCTGACACTAAGATGCAATTTATCAGGAAAGTGGAAGATAAGACCCTGTGAATGTCTTTGAAACCAATATATACTTCATATTGTCCTGGTAATGTTTATGTATCACATTTACAGAATATCCTTCTTAAGGATCATCTCAGCAAGCACTTTAAAAAGAATTATGAGTATCATAATGCAAAGACTCCATACAGTCCATCTTGTTTGGGTTTAGTCCTAACTGTTTCAACAATTCAGTTCTGATTGATCCAGGAATAGCTTATTGTGTCTTCTGTTACAAAGATACATGAAGGATCTCAACCATATCTCTCTCTGAGATCAAAATCTCTGAGATGAAAATTTCAGAAGAGGTGGAAATTTATTCCAAATATTTTGCAGATACTTTCCCCTGTTTCCAAAACTGCCACAATACCAGAGTTTGTTTTAAGATTAGTTTTACTTTATAAATGGTAAATCAAACACTTCTCTTGTATATATATAAAAAAATGGATTTGCTGTACCAATATAATGTGATTGCAATTGTATTAAGCTGCAAAGTCACAGACGAAAGTGTGGCTGATTTGTTCAGAATTGAGATTAACGTTCTCTTCTCTTTCTTATGGTAAACCCAATGACATGGGTATTTTACTAATGTATTTGCCCTCAGCAACTTGCTTTTTTAAATTCATAAATACAGTCTACTGCTTAAGAAACAAAAACAAAAACTAACTTGGCCCTGTGTCATAGTGTACACATAGCACAGAGGGTCTTGTGGAGGTCATCTGAAGTGCATGACCCATTTTGAATTCCTTCAGTTTGTATGACTTTGTCAGGCTTAAACTGATGATCCTGACAATATTTCTCAGTATCCCCTGATGAATGTTTAAATCTGGCTTCCTACAGCTTTCATACTGATGCTAGCTTTCAATTCAATGAAATGAAGTTATAATTAAACAAAAAACATCCCATACCTAATTATAAAAGAGCACTCAGCCTATCATTCAAGCTGCCTGCAGGCATTTTTAGATACTTGTTTTTATTTGAGTTATGTGGCTTTTCTATAATACTAATAACTATTTTTCCTGTACATCTTTCCCTAATTCCTTTCAGTTGATGTCAGTTTATGAGATTAGTTTAATTCTCTTAGATGTCTTTCCAGGACTCAGTGACCTCACTCTGCAGGAGTGGACACTCGGAATGTGCAAGTGTGCAGTAAACTTCCTCCCTCTTTGTACCAGCTATCCTGAGATGTTTTCTATGTGCAAGGGAAGAAACTGCAGTGATGCCAAAAAGCTGCTCTGAAGTCCCTGATGATTCTTAGAATTTATTTTGCTTGTGGGATCATTCAATTATGTCTGAAATTAGTTCAGTTATTCATCTTGGTTTGCAAGTATAAAAATAGAAAATATTTTGAAATATGGGGCTGTATTCAAACTGTAATTTGAATAAACTGAAGAATAGTTGTAACTGTGGGGTTTGAGGGTTGTTCCATTTTTACATAAATGCTGAGACTGCAGACTTGTGTCAAGACCTCCCTGCTGAAAACTTCAAAGACATTCCTTCCAGGCAGAGCGTTTATTCTAGAAAAGTGGAAATTCCTCCCTGAGGTTCAAAGGGTCATTGCTAGAAAACTCATTATCTGTAGGGACTCAACTTGAGTAGAAAGCTGAATAGTATGAATATTGTCCATGCTCCCAAGGTGACAGGATGTGGGAATTAGTCAACAAATTGAAGAAGGGTAGATGTTTGGTGGGGGGAGAGCTTGTGAGTGTGCTTCCAGTGTAAAGAAGGAGATTTTTAAAGTATGACTGAAATATTTTATCCAAAGTGTCTAAACTTCATCTCAAGGTTGTACCAAGGTCAGTGTCAAAACCATTTTCAAAAGAGGAATGAGGGAAGGTTCCATGTTGTTGAAAAAAAATACAGAAGTGATGTAAAGTCAGCCAAAGATATTTTTGTTAAACTTTCTTTTTTTTTCCTGTACTTTGTACAATGGACAGATAGGAGGATATCAAGGATGCCAGATATGACAAGACCAGAAGACTGGAGTTAAGGCAAAAAGCTTTCTACACTTCAGCTGGCAAAATTGTGCAGAGTTGGTATTTTAGTCACTTGCAAGTCCTGCAGGGCTAGGTTATCTTCTCCTATTCTTGGCTATCCGTTCTTACAGTGTGAATGTTTAGGATTGTATCTTCTGACTGTACTCCTCCAAGCAACACTGTTGGGTACAGGTTGTTCAGTACCACAATACTCCTGCCTCTCTAGAAAATCACAGTATACTTCTCAGTATCAATGCCTACTTCAGATACTCACAGTTGTCAGTTCCTTGGCCCTTGTGTTCAATGTGTTCCTCTAATCAGAAGCACATATGTCAAAAGTGTAACTGAAGTTACAGAGTGATTAACTGTCACTGTTGCGTACCGCCACAGAGAGCTGCAGAATATAAAACAGTGAGAGTGTTACTCACTTGTGAGAAAAGCAAAACTTTCTCAAATGGTGATGCCAACCAAGAGCAAGGCACAGAATGCACGCTACTGATGCACTAATTTGACCTTTATTCTTGGGTGTATTCTGTCATGAATATATTTCAGCAAATAAAAAATCCCCCAATCTATTTCTCACAGACAAGGACAAGAAAGCAAACATTTAACAGGCATCAATCACAGTGCCTGTCACATAGTAGAACTGAAATCTGTGAGAACCTCTGGAGGTGAGGACCCACATATACAGAATGCTCAGGCTGTATCTGTTATATTCAGGATGCCTATCAGTGCTAAATCTAGGGTGCAAGATATATTTAGTGGTCAGTATATTTAAGCAGTCAGTATGAGCCAATGAGAAAAAACCTTGTAGAAGAACAATTTATGTGTATGTTAGTAAATTAAGCATTTCCAAGTGCTGTTACTAGTATTACACAATTTCTGGAATGATTGCTGGCACACTTTTGTCCTGAATCAACAGGCAATCTATCTCCACAGAAATTTCTTTGCAAAATTTGACAGCTAACATAGGTCAGGAACCATTCTCAAAAAATTAGACCAAATATTCTGTAGAGTTTAACAGCTGAGTGGAGACTGTTTTGTTCCATTTAGTCTTGGGAAGACAGAATAGGTGCTGACACTGTGTCAGTTAACCAGTAGAAAGAGGTATATTCTCTGAGCATGCTGGGCTGCTGGGCCACTCTCCCAGTGATGAATCAGAAAGAAAAATAGTGGCAATTGTATCTTTGCCATCTTTCATGTAGAAATGAATATTTTTCTGCACAGCTGCACCAGTAAAAAATGCTAAAGAAATGGTATTTTTTCATATTATTTTCATTTTGTTTGAACATATGTTACTGCATTCAGTAATTAACCAAAGATGAAAGGAGCTTATTGACAAATTTGTGTGCATGTGTGTGTGCGGTTTACAGTAAGTGGAAGCAAAAATGTAACTAAAACTGTAATTTCTACACTTTTGTTGTCAATGAAGAATGAAAACTAAACAATCATGCTTAAAAGCAATGAATATTATGATTACTTGTCTGATTCTTATGCCCATACTAGTAAGTAAAGTACCAGTGACTAAATTGGAGCATATCATCTGACTTGCAGATTTCTGTTCACTTCTCATCTTGTTAGCATAGCAATTTGTTAAACAAGAATTAGGTTGAGTGTGAGTTCTGATTGAAATGAATTTAAATATAACTATTTTCATTCATGTAAGACAAAAGTGTTTCTCACCATACATATTTTGGGTTGAGATGGAATCACTTTTCTTCCAATCAAGATTTCTTACATTCCCCCCTACATGAACATAATTACACCATCATGCATCCTTCATCCTCTGTATTTTGGTCCCTCAACTGCAATCCTAAATTTGATGCAATTTTAATAATATTTGTGCTATGTAATGGCTTGTAATAGGCTTCAGAATGATTTTCCAGTTTAATATGCACTTCCCCAAAGGATTCAACAGCAAAGCATAACTATCAGCTGCATGAAAAGTAACTGCCATAGAGTCTGAAGCTTTCAAAATTAATGTTGCACTACAAAAGTATTAGAGTATCTCACTTTGTGTAATGAAAAGCCTTTACTTTATATAAAGTACATTAATCCCAGATTTTTTTTAGCAAAATTATTCTGACTGATGTTTGTTATCATTGCCTGATCAAACATTTTACAATGTTATTCCAATCTTTATGATTTTTTATAACTTTATACATCTTTTCAACCTACTAAAGGATGAAAAGGTGTATAATTTAAAAACAAGTTAAAATAACTGTGCTATATTCTGAGGAAATACTTCATATTTTTGATTTTTAAAACTCAAACATTTCCCAAATATGACACATATATTACCCATATATTTAACTTGGAGAGTTCAATTTTTTGAAAGAGACTTCAGTGTTTTCCCTAATTTAAACAGGAAGATCTGAATGCTCAGAATATCCAGATATTAATGTTTTATAGCACAAAATGGTAGTGTCTTAAAACTAGGAGAGTGGTGTAGTCTATAAGACAATGATATTTTAAAACAACTGTGTAAATACCAGCAGATCAGCCATGATATTTCTAAAACTTTTTACTCTGAAAACTCCTGAATGAATTTGAAAGCCATAGGCACAGCCAATATCAACATAACTGAAAAGTTTATTTTAAAGGTTATAATTATGAAGACAGATTTATGAAGCATCTTCATAGTTGGAAGTCTTAAAGAACTGAAAGACATAACTCCATGCAGATACATGGACAAACACTGCAATCACATGACACGTTTCTATTTTTGATCAGTCATTAAAGGGTTTTGTTTGTTTTCATTCAGCACTAGTTTCATTCTCAATGCCCTGCAGTCATTCATGTTGATCAATCATTTAATCATATTATCCTTCTGTCAGTTTAGTCTCAGATTCTTTTGTGGGATCTTTTACAGTTTAATAGAGCTTATTTTCATGTTAGAAAGAACTGAAGATCTCAAGAGTTCAAGATTAAGATCTAAGTAAGCCCTACGTAGCCCCACAGTACTAATTTGCAGTATTGAATGCAAAATGTCTAACTTTCATTTGAGATCTTTCCTTTTCATTTGATCTGTTTTCAAGGAAGACTTTCTGGTCTAAGTCTATCAAATCTTGTTTAGGAAGATCATTTTCCTCTTGCTTTATTTTTCATTTTCCATGGCAATCCAGTGTAGTAGCATCAAGTTCAAATCTCTAATGACATTCAGAAATTATAAATTAAGTCGTCAGATTTACCATTTGCTTTGAATGTTCAAAATCTGCATCTGTGTCTATACCATTGAAGTACCTTGATAACCTTGTCCAAATGGAACAAGCTGTAGGACTTTTCAATTCACACTTATTTTATCCATCCTCCCTATAGAAATTCTTCCTTAACAACACAGAACAGAAGGAAGTTATTTACATTGATGCAATTACTTTAAATAAAATGAAATAATTCTGAAATCATTTGTGTTAGGCTAAACATTTTAACAGTGAGAAGCATTATTTGGTAAAGGGCTGAAAAACTGCTACCTATCTTAGGATCAGGCTTTGCTTCCCATAGTGTTTCAGAAAGCCCCATTGTCTTTTACAAGTGTAGAGACCATCACTCCGTAAGCATGTCAAAGGTTCTTTTATTCCTTTTGCAGTACACTGCATTTATCGCCATCCAGTCTTGGCTGTCAAATTACTGCCCAGTCACTCAACAGTATGAGAACTTTCTGGGAATCTTTACAGATGAGTTCTGGTTTTATCACCCTGAATGATTTCATATATCAACAAACTCTGTCACCTCACTATTTGTTCCTTTTCTAGCTCAACATAATCAAAAACAGACACAGGTATAGATCCCATTGGGACCTAACTGGAACCTCTATTACGGTAAACAGTTATTGATTACTACCTTTTGTTTTAGCCTTCAACCATGAATTTATTCAATTAAATTTTCAAAAAAGACTCCAAACAGAACTGACAGAACTGATATTTTAATATATAAAAGAACTTTACTGAAAATTTAACTGCATCTTCAAATGGAATATCAGAGGTTACTGTTGCTCCTTGGTTTTTTTTTTCTTCCAAGAAATAAAAACTTACACACCTGAAAGAAGTGATTTATTACTACAGAATACAAGTTATTTCTCCCCCATCATATCATAATTATCTTCAAGTCTGCTAATCCTATTATGTATTATAATTTCAACCAACTTACTTGGCATGGAAATTTTACTTCATTGGTTTCTTTTTCCCTAGCCAATGTGTTACAATTTGACATCACAATCATTAAGTTCCAGTCCCTAGGTGATAAAGCTGTTTTAAATATTAACATGCTCATCAGAGTTTAATAGATTGATAGATCCTTCTTCAAGTTTT
>JANHFX010019560.1:60351-73478 GCA_027560015.1 Chloroceryle amazona
TATTCTATTCTATTCTATTCTATTCTATTCTTTCTATTCTATTCTAATTCTATTTGGAATAGCAAAATCCCAGGCAAAAGTGAAATGTAGGCCATCAAGGAGCGCTACTTTGACTAAAGACTCCTGAAAACACAGCAATGCTGTACCTCAGTTGTGAGCTGTTTGTTATCAATGGCCAATTAGAGACACATTTTAATCTGTATCCTCTTTGATGCTTTTTGTCAGCCAGCAGAAACTGAACGCCAGAAAGACCTGTTGTGAACAGCAGGAGTGAGAAATAGAAGTCTGATTCTACAGCCTGGCTTTCTTCTGGGCAGTACATACTTTGGCTACAAATACCTTCCTGACCTTTTGATAGAACTTATCCAACCTCAAAAAAAATATGGAAATGATCCCTAAATTCTTTGTCTCTTTACTTGCTCTTTCTGATAGAATATAATGGACATTATGTGATGGTGGCTGGAAAAGGCATGCTTTTCTCTACATTCTTAAAGAGAATTCACAGTGATAACTAAAGATGTAGAAAACTGGTTGTGTGTTGAAGTTTACTTTTCTTTTTGACATTCAAGAAACATCCAGGTTCATATTTCTTTTATTATCATCCTGTACACATGCTAGGACACTTCTGAGCCCTTTCATATTAATTAGTCCAGCTTGGTTTTATGACACTGGGGAATCAAAACCACAAGAAGCCTCATTACAATGCCAGATTTCTAAACCATGAAAATTTTAAGTATGAGGGAAGCCCCTGGAGGCCATCAAATCCAGTCTCCTGCTCAAAGCAGGGCTAGCTCCACAGTTAGGCTGTTGCTTAGATCATTGTCCAGCCAAGTATTGAAAATCTCAAAAAATGAAGATTCCAAAACTTCTCTCAGCATGCAGTGCTTAACCACTCTCATGTATAAGATTTTTTCCTTATATCTGATTGGAACGTCCACTGTTGCAAACTGTAACTCTTTACCTTTGGGTTTACTTCTGAGGTCTTTAAATTCCTCTGTAGACATCACTCTAACACTTTGGAACAGGGTCTGCAATTTAGCTAAAGTGAGGTACAGGGACTTAAATGACTTATTCAAGGCCAATCATCAGCTAAAAGTCACAATCCAAGGTCAAGTTATATAATTATCCAGTAGACAAATTTACATTTCTCATTCAGTTATAAAAGAAGGGAATAAAATCAATAAGGAAACCGCAACATAAGAGTGACTTTTGTTTTTCCTGAGACATCTGTGATTACTTATGTAAGAGTTGCTCAAAGTGTAGTTGTCAAACCAAAAAAATGTTTGAAATTTCAGCTTTTCTTTTGTTTACTCTGGAATAATTTCCAAACCATTTCCATAAGCTGAGAATATATTTGGTATTTGTAAGTACTTGTTAAGTCTTTCAGACTGAGCAAATTGGCCAGACTGCAATTTGTTTCTGAACTGTTCACCTCACCTCTTTACTTCTGGCAATGTCTGATTGTTTTTTCTCTCTGATGTCTGTCAAATTTTGCAGACAGTAAGATAAGACTGTCGAGAAGACTGTAGTGAATAGGAAGGCAGTGACATCCATTCCAAATTCCTGGAAGTGCCAGGATTCACAAACATATTCATGAATGTTCACAAACACCTAGTAACTGTATATAAAATTATTCCATAAATGCACTAAGCAGGAATCAGTCTGGTCTTCACAGTATCATCATTGTCACCAGCAGTGTACTTGCTTGAAGTGCTGGGTGATCCCAGACTTCCTCTGAATGCAGCTGACTCTTAATTTCCAACCAGGGTGAGAAAAGGGCTTGAAACTTTCTCTGGGAAGACAAGGCAAATTGTGATAACTAACTTTCTCAAAAATAACCAGGAAGCATCTACCAGATTTGGAAACTTAATTCCACTGATCCCAGTACAGAACCTTTGCAAGTAATTTCAGATGCAAGTTGTGTTTTCTCTAATTTTTAATAGCTTTCTCCACAAGAGTATACTAGTACTATTTACAAAAGTAAATACAATCAACAGATTTCCTCTGGATTGTACCAAGCTTGTTGAATTTGTCAGACAATGTTAGACTTAATGGTACAAGACAGTACTTTCCAGTCATTTTATTTTTCCGAAGTAAATTAGGTTGTTTGTTTGTTTGTTTGTTTTGTTTTTCCCGGGAATGAAAAGGAAATAGTATAGCTGCACTTGCTGGGTTAGAAGGACAGAGATAAGGGGTAAAACATTAATGCTTCCAGGCAGGGTACTTAAAGGCAAACAAAGGCGCTTTTCAGTCTGTTAGACTGGAGTCCATTGTCATGCCTCTTAAGTCCCTCAGGGTGGGGCAGACATACTGCTGCAGAATTGCACTCTCAGGCTGAACATAAAATACCAGAAAGGTATTCACAGAATATTAGTGAAGAAGACGGGGGGGAAAAAAGAAATCATCACATTAATTCATTTCTCTTTATTTCATTCTGTCTGATAAGTACTGCAATGTAATGGTTCTGTCCTGCACAGCTGTGCATATAACATGCAGTGTAAAAGCCAACAGCCATTTGTTCAAGAAACAACCTCCTATTCCTTTTGTTGGAAATACCACAGCAAGGGCTGTGATTCAGGTCCTGATTCTGTTACATCTGTTGCAAAGTGGGGCCTAGAAGTTTAACTTTTACTATGCCTGCATGAATTAAAATTCCATGTAGAAATTCAGCTGTGGTTAATCTCATTAGCATCTGAATCAGAATTTTATGGGTTTTGCTCCTCCAGCAGATATAAATACATACACTAAAATAAAACACAACTGTTTTAATTCTTTTCATATTAGAGAGCAAAGTCCAAAATCAAAACAGAAGTCCAAGTGAATTCAAGCTTTGTCTGTGTAAAAATTGTGAATTATGGATTGTAGAACATAAGCAAGAATTTAATACATATTCATATAAAGAATGTTACTAATATAACAGTTTCAAGGTGTGATTAATATTTTTCAGTCTGTTAATATTTCTTTAATTCTGTGCAAAGTCATACACCACAGAGAAGAGACAGATGCTGCTTAGGTCACAAACATTTTCAGGAAGTAGCAGAACCCCAGTTCCTCAGTTGTACCAAAGCTACAAAAGCAAGCCTGAGCTAAAGGATGTTCCTAATCAGCAATATCAGTTATAGGTCACTTAACAGATTGTGATGTCAAGTTAAGAGAAGTCTGTGTCACACAGGCATGCGTACACAAACGCAAGTGTCATGTCACCGTAACCTCTTTATATGCTATGTCTGGAATGAAGAACAAATGTACCCATACTGCATCCTTTTTTCTTTGAGAAAATCGTGAAGGGATCAGATACTCTTAAGTGAGAAACTGTTACCATTGCTAGGTAGATTTGTTTTCCGCTCTGTATTTCTTTAATATTAAATCAGTCCTATCACTATGATAAATAATTCTTCTCTCTTGATGACTTTTATACCTTTCAAATATTTGTAGATTTATTTCCCTGCTCAGTAGTCTGTTAGGCAACCTATACATACTTAGGCATTGTAATCATTCCTGTATGAAGACATGAGAAATGAGAAGCATCAAGCTGCCCTAGGTAATGCTGCTAACAGAGTACTGATGTATGGTGACCCAGATATAGGGAGGTCATCTAATGCACAACACCTGCGCACTTCTGCTTATCATCTGAAAATGAAATCTCTGAGATTTTTCCCCTCTTCTCCACCCAGTCTTCAGTTCTTTGTTGCTCTGTTATTAAAGGCAAATAAATTACACTTCTTGGTATTTTGAGCTGGATTTCTTTTGTTTTTAATAAATATTTCCAGCCCTAAACACCAGTTTTACTCAGGGTGTGTTGTGTTGTGCCGCCTGTTCTCTCACTGATGAGGAGTTGCCTTCGGCAGAGATGAAGCTTGGGAGGGGCTACCATGCAAGAGCAAGTTTCCTGCAGACTGCATTCACTGTCTCTAGCTCCTGGCAAAAAAAGGGGAGAAATGGAATAAATGACTAGCCAGGGAAAAGCAAAGCATCTCAGCTGTTTGTGGCTAGCCACCTAGCTAGCACAGTAATCAGAAAGCTTAAAAAGAAGAAGAAAAGCAAGCAAAATCAAGTAGGAGACATATCTAAAAAAGGCATAGGTAAAAAAGCCTAAGCTTCTGGCTGTTAGTCAAAGGTTAGGCATGTTGGCACCTGCTGCAGATCAGCTAGTGAAAAGAAAAGCTATCATTCTAATTTACAGGTTGAGGAAATGTAACAGGCACCATCAGGCTTTGTGTTATAATGTCTGGAGCCCTGGTTTTGATCAGCTACCACGTCACTTGTGAGCAAGCCTGCTGTTATCAGTTTGTTATTCCTGTGCTGTTATTTGTAATTCTTGCATGGGTCTGCTTTGTAGTTGAGTAACAAGCTCTGGAGTTATCACCTTATTCCTGGATATTAGCATATTTTCTGGACAGCTGTCAGGTTTTTCAAGTGCTGCAAAGCTATGCAAAATGATTAACTTAGAGATAATTGATAACTCATTTGTAAGAAAGGGTAAAACTGAGGAAATAGGTAGAATCTCCTTTTAGAACACTGGTTGTGACAGGTGTAACATTCCTACTCCACAGCTTTGGCACCCATTACAGGCATTGGTGATGTTCCTTAGTATGCTACAGTTGAATAAGGCATAGGGAATTACAGATATATATCTAATAGAAATCAGAAATGCCTTCTGATTACCTGCTTAAAATAGATGTCTGACCCAGACAAAATCTTTATTTATTAATTCTCCATGGCATAATCACCATCCATAGATAACTGACTCCCACACCTGGATTTCAGTTTCATCTATGCAGTGAAAGTAGCATAAGTCTTCTGTCTGGTATTATTTTGAAATCTGTATTCCATATTTTCCTGTTCAAGTTCTCTCATTTGATCATGATCCAAAAAAGTAAACCACACCTGTTCAGTAGCCACAGCTTACCTTGATATATATTTTTTTTTTTCTCTAAGTTTGCTGTAAATAAGCTAGTATCTTTTTCAGTGGAGTTATAATACCTCAAAAGAGGTGCACTGTCTAGAATCAAATCCACTGCTGCATTGACACCTCCATAGGAGAAAACTTTCCTTCTGTTTTCAGGATTGCATGTTCAATTAGATTTGTTTCTCACAGCTTAAATTCCTATTTCAATCAGCTGCAAATAGTGATGAATATATGTGGCTTGCTTAACATTAAGAAGGGCTTGATTTTGGAAAAAGTTTCTACCAAAACTATTTGCCCAGCTTTACTCAGAACATTTTATGTCATATTGCCTTTAAGTATACACCTACAACAGGTATAATGTTATAAAATACATATTCTGCATACAATAAAAAAAGAAAGAAGCTGATGGATAACAGAGAAGTATCTACAGAAGAAGAAAAAAAATGTCTAAACTAGAGCAGACAAAGGAGTAGATCACATAGGACAAAATAAAGAGAACAAAAAACAACAAACAAAAAAGAGAAACAAAACAAAACAAAAAAAAAGAAATTTGAGGGTTTAGACACACAAACTTTTTTGTGTCAGCAGGTTTGTGGTAACTGTCCATGCATGTGATCTAAGTCCCACGAACTGCAAATACAGTTTCAGTAAAAGGAGACTAAACCAACTTGAATTAACTGAATCTTGAGATCATACACATGGATGGTCAGTAAAGATTAGCTGAGATATAGGACTTTTTTTTGTCCCTGTTCACTTATTGGGGTTTTGTCTCATCTGCAAATGTAAATGACTTGAGAGTTTGCCTTCTGCAGCTCTATGGTCAATTTAGCTGCAGCTAATCAGCTTCAGATATGCTGTGGTCTCTGATGACTTTTAAGATCAGTACCAGTTTACTTCAGGTTGTTCCTGCTTATGAATTGTCTGTGTAGGTGCTGTATGTGCATAGGACTGAGATCATCTAGTAGTTTCTCCCTGGTAAAAGGGTTGATTTTCCTATGCCCAGAAATGTACCCCAGCCCCTTCACTCTGGTCTGGCACTGCCTGACCTTTGACAAGCTAGTTCAGTCACTGCTCTAGCAGAAAATAAACCATGCAGAAAGAATGGAATACTATTCTATTGTCTTAGTGAAGAAAATTTAATCAGCAGAGAATCTCTACATAGAGGTAGAGTTAGTGCAAATGGAGAAAAGGGGAGTATCATACTGTCAGGAGGAGGGTAGAGGACAGAAGCCAACTGTTTTTAGTTGATGAGTTCAGCCTGTCTTGTTGAACTGTATGGTTAGTCATCAAGAAGCATGACAAAAGAAAGGAGAAAACCTCTTTTTTTTTTTTTTGCTACTAATTGTGGATTTTAAATGTGGAAAAGCACTTTGGAAGCTGAGGCTAATGAACTGCTCACCTCCCAGAACTTCATCAGGAGCAATGCATGGGCTATGCTTGCCTAATAGTCAATGAGGAAATTTTCTTCTACTAAGAAATATAAACTATGTAGCTTAACAGGTGTTTGCTTTACTAAAAATAATAGAAAATCTATAGATATATTTATTTATATAGAATATATAGAAGTATTTGTTGTTGCCCTGTTTAACTAATGCAAGACTGTTTCTTGGAGAGGCAACTATGAGGCCGGGCATATTAATTTCCTCTTTCTGGCTTAATCTTTGTTCACTGCTTGAGTTTATTACAATTCCTGGGTAGCAAGGTTTGATTCATTCTGAGATATTTTTCCACTAACTGTTCCTGCTAGGAACATGGTGCATTCCCTCCAGGATACCTGCCCCTGTTTCAACTGTTTGTGCATTTTCACCTTGTTCTTTAGTTCAACCAGTAGTTCATGACTCAGCTATTCTGGTCTTTTTCCCTTCTTGCCTGATTTCCTGCACATGGGTATTGAGAGCTCTTGCATTCTATAGAAAGCCTCCTTAAAGGTCTGCCAGTTCTGCTCTGCTCCTTTATCTCTGAGGACTGCCTCCCAAGGGGTCCTGTTGAGCAACTCATTAAGGAGCTGGAGGTTTGCTTTCCTGAAGTTTAGGGTGCTGACTTTTCTTTTCATCTGTCCTATAACCCTTAGCACAGTGAACTGAACCAGTGCTTGCTCAGGCAGCCCAGGCTGCCTTCAATCTTGATGTCCCCAGCTAGTTCACTTACGTTGGTCACCAACTACGTCCTCTTGGGTAGGGCTGTCTATCACTTGCTTTAAAAAGTTATCATCCAGGCACTCCAGGAATCTCCTGGATTGCCTCCAGCTTGCGATGCTACTGTTCCAGCAAATGTCAGGGTGGTTAAAGTCACCCAGCAGGATGAGAGCCTGCGAGCGTGATGTCTCCTGGAGCAGCAATATGAAGGCTTCATCAATAGCCTCCCCTTGATCAGGTGGCCTGTAGTAAACACCAACCACAAGGCTCCCTTTATTGTCATGATCCCTAATTCTTTCACACAGCCTCTCAACTTTCTTATGGCTATTCTTCAGGACAACTCTTCACAGTTTATCCAATCCTAAACATAGAGGGCAGCACCTCCACCCCTTCTTCCATGCCTGCCCCTTCTAAGTAGCCTGCATCCTTTGATAGCCACACTCAAGTCATAGGTTTCATCCCGCCAGGTTTTAGTAATAGCCACTATCTCAATAGCCTTCCACAGTACGGTAGCTTCCAATTCCCCTTGATTGTTGCCCATGATGTGTGCATTCATTTAGAGGCACTTCAGCTGGGCTGCTGGTCATGTCACCTTCCTAGAAGGGGCCTCTACGCTGTTGGTTCCTCTTTCCTCAGAAGCCCCGACTCTTTCCTGTTAGGCATTGCCTGTACTGCCATTTCTATGTCATGTCTTAGGGCAACAGGTTGAAGGCCCTTATATAAGTCAACCCTTCCCTCCAGCCCTGGTGTGTCATCCTGCCTCATTGGACAGATAATCCTATTATTATTATTATTCCTCTCCCCATTCCCATTTAGTTTAAATACCTGTAAATCAGACCATCAACCTCTTGGGCAAATACACTTTTCCCCTTTTGGGAGACATGTCTCCTGTTTAAGGTCAGTATTCCCAGTGCTGTGTAGGCCATCCCATTATTGAAAAATTGGATTGTTAAATTCTCTGGTTTACACCATGAAGATGAAGCATCACAGACATAATACATGAAAGAAGTAATTACACATTAGTAGCAGAGGGCACATGCTTGTGATAAACCAATTTTGATTAAGGTTAGTGGCCTTTAACTTCTTTCGAGCAGGATTAATATCAGTCTGAAAAGGCTCTTTCAGTGCTCTGAGCAGAATGGTTTTAAATTACATCAAATGCAAAATAAAAATCACCTGGCTTTTCCAATCTACAGGTGCTCCCCAAACTGGAAAAACTTGGGTCGAAATAATCTACAGCTTTGTAAACGTACTAATTGATATTCTTGGATGACAGAACTTTGCCTTCATTTTACACATGACTATTCTTTTCATTGGGGGAAGTCTTTCTTTTTATTTGCCTGAACAGAAGTTACTTCTGTTGTGGTAAAAGAAAATGTGTCATATTAACTGATATTCACATGTGTTTAGATGATATCTATGTGGGAAAGAAAATCCCACTTATGAAAATTCATTTATCTTTTGAGAGAATGAATTTGGTGATTTAGGAAGCTCCTCCTTTGGAGCTCAGAACTGAACCTGCTATATAGCTAATATTTTAAAGTGTCAGGATTAAAGAGGAAGCCAAATTTGGTTATGGTGCAAACCATCAACTAAAGCTGACTGAATTAGCACTATGTCCAGAAGAACTTCCTGTTATAGTGTCCTTTGATTGTACCTTAGAAATCAGTTATCTCAGACTCCTGGAGTATAATTTAATCTGGATTAGGAAATTAATTTGTTTTTTCCTTTCTTAAACTTCTATAAGCAATTAAAAAAAAAATCTGATAAATACTTTTGTTTACCTCAGGACTTCACGGGTTCCATCAAAAATGTTCTGAGCTAGCTCCTAAGTTGCTATAAATCGGCATCATTTCACTAGGGGGAAAAAATAAATATATCCAACTAATACTGATATAATACTTCTCTTTTAAAATACATGTGGTTATTGCCATATATGTTTGATTAAGGGAATACATTTGCTCATAATTGATTTCATATTTCACCTGAGCATCCTTATCTAATGCAATAACTAAACTAACCCAATCTAGGACCTGATCCAACAGTGCTTGCTGGACTAATGACTGAACTCTGATTAGCTTTAATGAGTTTGGAAATCGGCCCATGAAAACTAGTAGCTGATTTCTTAAATCATTATCATTTTACTAAATACGTATTTTTTACTCATTCTACATTTATCTCATGTAATTTTGTATCAGATACATCAGATGATTATACTTCTGCAGCACATTACAATTCTATCAGAAAAAAATGTGTGCATTTTTCATCACTGGTTTCACTCTTTCCCTTAATGTAGTTTGGGGGTCAAAGCTGATGCAAATATCTCCCATCTTTTTTTTTTATCTCAGTATTTCTTACATTTTTCTGAATCCTCTTCACTACTGTTTCTCTTAATAGTGCTGGAAGCATTCATCTCTTTTGGCTGTTCAATCTCCTCATACTACAACTACTGTGAATTAGAATTGGAAGGCTAACTTTGCTCCTGGCAAATGTTGACCTCAGGGCTAAGCACTTGAATTTGCAACACTGAGTGTTAGAATGAGTGTGAGACCAACCTTCACACTTCAGAAACTTGCCAGCTGGCAGGTTATACTGCCTGTCTGTTTCTCATTCTGTTTTGCCCTCTGCAGTCTGCCACCCTACATCCCACAGTCTTTTTTGTCAACAATTTGTCAACCTAATGGTTTGTACCTGAGAAATTGCCTTATGACCTATCAACAAGTATTGAAAGCCACATAAGAGTTGTCCCACTGAGATAAAAGTTTCCAGCATGCTTGCCCAATGAAACATAATTGAAAAATTTTGTTCTAGATTAGCAGACACTTTAAAAAAGGGGTGTGTGGAAGTGGATTTGTTCCATGTAGTTCTGTGCTTTTGCTAGGTGTTATTTTATAGAACTCACTGAAATAGAGTATAAGTGATATAGTATCAAAGTAGAAGAATGTACTAGATTGCTTCAGATTCTTCCAACTCTATGCGGTAATGATTTTTAAGAAATAACCTTGGAAAGCTAAATGTTATGGGGCAGTAAATCTTAATTTCTTGATGCAATCTTCTGTACAGTATATTTCTGGACTCATGAATAGAAAAAAAAGACCTTGTAAGGGTCTCTAAGTGTTGTCATTAAACAAGCAGCTGGGTAGCTTTGTTGAGTTTTTTAGTAGAGAAAGTTCAAGACCATATATCAAGAGCTAGGCTGCATTAGACCCCACCTGGAGTATTGCATCCAGCCCTGGAGTTCCTGTTGGAGAGGGTCCAGAGGAGGGCCACATAGATCAGCAGTCTGGAACACCTCTCCTACGAGGACAGCTGACAGAGTTAGGGTTGTTCAGACTGGAGAAGGCTCTGAGAAGACCTTATTACATCCTTCCAGTATTTGAAGGCAGTCTACAAGAAAGCTGGGGAGGGACTTTTTACAAGTGTTTATAGTGATAGGATGAGGAGCAATGTCTTCAAAGTGAATGAGGATAGATTAGAAATTAGGAAGAAGTTCTTCACTGGTGAGACCCTGGAACAGGTTGCCCAGGGAGGTTGTGGATGCTCCATCCCTGGAAAAATAATGGAGCATGTAATTCTGGTGATCATATCTCAGCATATGAAAGAAAAGGTTATCAACAGTAGCCTGTTGAAGCTTGGAGAGTGAGTCAAATAGCTTTGAATCAGAAGACACCTTGTAACTGCTCAGCTGATTCACTCTTAAGGTTCTTTTGGCACCTTCGACAGTGCTGATGGGGGTACCTGAATGTTGGCACATGCTGTCCAGAGAGATTGCAGTGTCTCCATCCTTGGAGATATTCAAAACCTGACTGGACGTGGTCCTGGGCAGCGTATTCTGACTGATTCTTCTTTGAGCAGTAGGGATTTGACTGTTGATCTCCAGAGGTGCTTTCCAACCTGATCAGTACTATGATACCATGAATCTAATCTACTTTGTTTTTTCTTTATATTCCACCAAGAAATGATGAATTTAGACTTTTATTACAGCTGGGTTGATATGCAAAAAGGAGATCTGGGACAGAATTTTGAAGGATTTTCTCCAAGGTGAAGAACCATGATGCCACTGGGAATCCAGACCAGCATCTGGAAGCAGTTTAGCTCAGCACTTCTGTCTGCCTGGCTGAGGAGAGCCCCCAGTGATTCACTGGGGTGTTCAGGGCTTGTTATAATTGTTTTTCATCCTTATTCACAACACCAGAGTTCATTTACCACCACATTAAGACATTTTATTATTAATAATAATTATTATTTATTTCCAGATTCCTTTTCATATTTTGCTTGGTTCTTTGTTTTTTCTCCAGAGGATACTCTGTAAATGATCAGACAGCTCTGTCTGGGACCAGCTGTTATTGATTGTCTGCCAGATGTGCTCCCTGAAGATTTTAAGAGGCAGATGAAGTTTCTGTGCTTTTCTAGCTTGTGTGGCACTAATAGCTGAAGATCTCCAGGTGAAGTGAGGGCTCTTAGAAAAAGTGGTTACTGAGCAGTCCTTCCAACTGCACCAAGCGTAGGAAAGCTGCAAATGCCAAAAATGGTCAAGAAAGAGATAAGTG
Organism: Chloroceryle amazona; assembly: GCA_027560015.1. NCBI lineage: Eukaryota > Metazoa > Chordata > Aves > Coraciiformes > Cerylidae > Chloroceryle > Chloroceryle amazona. The sequence continues at coordinate 71,946 of JANHFX010019560.1, forward strand.
TCACAGTTGTCTTCGGTAAAGATGGAACTTGGTCTGTCTTTACTGAAGACAACTTTGACACTTGGCAGAACTTCCTAAACTTGGAGAATTGTGCACAACCATGAGAACATTGTAGCACAAAGTAGCTTGCACCAGCTCTGCTTACTCCTTCATTGGCCTGCTTTTTAGAAAAAAGCCAGGAAACAAATCTCCCTGATGGTATTTAAAGCAGTTAATACAACAGTTCCTGTCACTTCCAGAAAACACTAATAATCCTTTTGCAAAAGGTATATCATCTGCTTTGAATGCAGTCAGGGAGATTTGTTTCCTGGCCTTTTTCTAAGAGAAAGTGGATCAGGAAAGGCCAAGCAAAACCAGCCTATAATCTGAACCTTTCTCATTCTGAAATGCTCTTAACATATAGATAAAAGACAAAGAAAGGTAATCACTTGGCCTTGAGTATGATACTTTACAACCATGGCCCTTGTAACAGTGAAGTGTGCTGCCTTTGACTGGTGTACAGCTTTACTTGGGGAAGTTGGCTGAAGATACTTAAGCATTTTGCATGGGCAGATGGAATATGTGGTCATTTTTAAAATAGGAACAAATGCTTGAATTTAATTACATAACGATTTGACAAGCACTTGTTCACTCATTGTATAATCTTCTAAACAGTCTTGGAACAATTAATTGTTTCACAGACGATATTAAATAGATTTTATAAACGTCTTTTTGTTTTCATTTCAGAAGTCTTATTCTAAACTTCAAGTGTGTTTGTTTTGTTCCACTATCACATGCTGACCTTTTTGGCAGCCCCCAAATATTTAAAAGCAAACAGGAAAAAAAAAAAGCATAAAGACATTTTATTGTATATTTTACTATCTACATGCCTCTATTATTGGTCACACTAAGACTCTCTGAGAGTTTGTGAGTTAATTTTCATATATTTATTCATTCATTTTAGTATCCTTACCTTCTTATTCTTTCATGTCAATCCATTTTTCTGTGTATAATCAGAGGAAAGAAGGAATCTTTGTAAACTTGTTCCTATTTTATCAACATTTTCTTATCCTCCTTAACAATGCAGAATCAATTTCATTCTCATTTCATACTTTGTATGTACTCAGAGTAATCTTTCAAATGAAATGAGACTTCCCTTTAATGAGATATCAAAGAAAATAATCTATTTTCCAATAGTCATACTTAGGTCATATATTAAAATATTCCTGAACTGACTTTTCCCCAGACCTACTTATTGGCAGATTATCTCAGTCTTGATCTAGATTACAGCAAAAGCTTTTCAAAATATTCACAATCTGAAATGGTGCAAACTGCAATTACTTTGTATCATAAGGAAAAAAGAAAGAGGAAAAGAAAAGGAAAAGGATAAAATAGAAGAAAAGCAAGACAAAAAAAAAGGAAAAAAAAAGAAAAAGGAAAAGGAAAAGGAAAAAGAAAGAAAATGAAGAAAAAGGAAAAGAAAAGGAAAAAGAAAAAGAAAAAAGAAAGGAAAAGGAAAAGGAAAAGGAAAAGGAAAAGGAAAAGGAAAAGGAA
>JANHFX010019561.1:0-21391 GCA_027560015.1 Chloroceryle amazona
AAAGAAAGAAAGAAAGAAAGAAAGAAAAAAGAAAGAAAGAAAGAAAGAAAGAAAGAAAGAAAGAAAGAAAGAAAGAAGCAAACTTCCCATGTACTTTCCCAGAGGAACACCTCATTCCTTATTCCTCTCAAAAAAACCCAATCTCTAAAAAGTGCCACAGTTTGCAGTCGTGGTACTAATACTGATAGGAATGACAAACATCACAAACAGCTCTTCCCTGCTTCCATCTCTGGCTGCCATTGCACATATCAGCTGCCTTCTAGATTGTTTAGTGCAGTGATTTGGTGTTTGCTTTTAATGAGGCTCGGAAAGGAAAAGACTTTTGCAAGGCTTAGGTGCTGGCGAGCTAATTACTAGCTAGAGAAAATATTTGCCACCGATTCCAGGGCAGAGATCCCCATGCTATCACTTTCAGTTAATGGTGTGCAGGATTTAGCCCGAAGCTTCCCTGCTCTAACCATCAGAACCAATAATCTTTACTTTTCCTACTGCTCGTGTATCGATAGCTTCTCTAGCCTCAGGCAGCGGCTTTGATATGTTAATATTTCTGAGTACCAAATTCTGCAGAGATCATATTAATGTTGTACATACAGAGTGGAGCTTTGCCTTAAAGTTGAATATTCAGATCGCTCGTTTCAAAAGAAATCACTTGAAGAAATGAAGCTTCTATTTACAGGAGTCGTCTGTGTTTTTTAATCATTAAAAAAATCCCTCCCCTCTTATACTTTCCTATTAATCGTCTCAGGCTTTTATTACATATCCTACATACCCATTCTCTTTTAGTTCCTCTCTAGGTTGTCATTTTAAAAGCAGAATAACCTGGATCCTGTTTGATTTCTCTGTTTCTTCCCCCCCTTAAACTTTTTTTTTTTTTTTTTTTTTTTTTTTTTTTGTGGAGACTTCTTTTTAAAATGCCCTGCAAGCCGCTTTCCACACCCATCTCTTCCCCACCCCTCGGACATGAAGTGTATGCAGGCTTCGTGTCCTCACCTCCATATATTTGGATTAAAAAGACAACATGGTGACATTTGGCCTGCATCGTTTTATGAAATCGAGATGGCAAACTCCAAAAAAAGCTCTTGTTTCGCTTTGTGATCATCCATCGTTCCTGCCCCAGGCTAATTTCAGAAGCTTAAATACTGCTATCGCCTCTGGGCCATGAAGAGAGAAGGGCCAACCTATCGGCAATAGCTCTTTTTCGATTGCCCTTGGCAACATAAAATACAAACTACTTTGAATCAAAACATTTTTTGGGAATTAATATGATCTGAACTCTTCACGTTTTAAGAGATCTTGAGTTTGTCAAATCGCTTAGAGGTGACTGACATCCGAATGCATTAGTACCTAACTAGGAACAACCTTCAGATCTTATTTGATTAAACAAAACAAAACAAAACAAAACAAAAAGGAAAAAGAAAAGATATAAAGAAAAAAACCCACCCTCTTCTTAAAAGCTCAAGCATCAGTCACCATAAAGTCTACCAATAAAATTCGGGGAAAGACGATCCCCTTTCTCGCCTCTGCCTTTTATGTACTTAGTCGTGGTATCGCCTCTCATTTGAAAGGCACTCGCTGAGCCTTGATCCTCTTCCCCGCTCTAATTCTAATTTTTGACACTCAAAACTGCCGCCTAATGACTCAGTCGTGAAGGACGAGACTTTGAGCGAGAGGTTGGAGGAGGTGGGAGAAAGCAGGGGCTGAGGACTTTGCAGCTATCCCCTGGAGAATGTTCTTCTCTGCTAGTTTATACGCAGGTGAAAGGGAGAAAACAGGGGGCTGGCGTGTGACCCCCTCCCCGCTGTCTCATCCAGGCATCCAGGGACGCAGGCTTGGGCTAAGGGGACAACCCCCTTCACCTTCCTATTCCTTCCTCTGGCAAACGGACCAGAAATACCTGGCCAGTCTGTCGTCGCCCCCTCCCCCCGTGCGAAGGGTGCCTTAAGACCACCCTCGCCTCTCCCCTCACCCCCCGTCCCAGAGCCCCGCTGTGTGCCCCCCCAGGGGCAGACGGGGATGCTCCAGACGGTGAAGGTCGTCTCGGACGGGTTTTCCTGCGGCTGCACCATCTCCCTGCAGTGGGCTGGGAGCCCACCGAGGGCATGGTAGAACCCTTGCTTATCTTTCCTTTGTTGTCTTCTTCCTTTTCTTTTCCCGGCTCTTCTGAACCTTACAAGAGCCTCGGGACTCTTCTAATAGCCCATCATTGTGTTCAGATCCTAATGCACTGTCATTAGTACTGTTGTCTTTTTCTCTTCTTTTCTTTTATATTCCAAGGGCCAATTTAAATCGCATTAAAATCCTAAATAGTTGGCTTAATTAATGGCTCTCGCGGCTCCAGCTGAGATAATCTCCAGTCTACTAAAGCCAAATCGGTCGACGACTTTCAGCTCCCCGGGAGTTTCGGGCTGGGGAAGGGGACGGAGGGGGCTGAGCAGCGGCTTAAAGCCGGCTCTGTCCGGACACTGAGCGCTTGGCTGGGCCGGGAAGGGAGCACAGAGACAGCTCCGTTAGGTCCTGGCACCAGCAACATCTTTGGTAGAAGTTTGAGGAAGAGATGTGAGGCTAAGTTTTGTGTTAGGTTTTGTTTTGTCTGTTTCGGCGGGTTTTTGTTTGTTTGTTTTCCCTGATGATCTGCAAAGGATATTTTCTTGACTGCACAGAGGGGCAATAGTTCCTGGATAGGGATGTCACCTGCTTTGGGGATCTGCTGGGGTACAGATGGTATGTGATGTGTTTTCTGCCTCCCTTTGCTCTATTCGGAGCTGTAAATTGTCCTGATTCACACAATCCCAGCTTGGCCTGCCTCAGCAGAGATTTTAGAGACATGCACATGCAGGATGCACACCACCCAGAGCAGACCTCAGCATCCCACAAACTCAGGCACACACGCACAGGACAAAGTGTGTGGAAGCGTAACACAAGTGGACACACAACACATGCACAGAGCTGCAAGTGCTTCCTGTAGGGAGTACATCTCCCCCCTCCTTCAACATCATTCTCTCTGCCCCATGCAGAGCCCACTCATGGGACACCAAAAGCAGAGCCTCAAACCCTTATCACACCCTCACACAAAAAACCCACACACAACCTCCCCAGTCTTTCATCCTCCTGCAGCCCCAACAGGAACCAACACAGTTTTCATGCACACTGTCCAGAAATGCACAGCTATTTTCCCAAACTGCTGCTACAGAGCGGGCCAAGAGAGGCATTGAGAAGTGCTGATCAGTTCTTGTGGCTTATGCATAGGAAAGAGGACTGAAGTAAATTTCTTTTGGCTCTGGTTTGAGTTCTATCCTTCACTGCAGGATCTGTAAGAGCACAGCAAGATGTTGATACATCTTGCTAATAGAGAGCTGGTTCTGTGTGCCTCATTTAACATCTCTTTGCTTCTATGAAGTTGAGTTCCTGTAACAATCTCCTTTATTATTCCGGTTTCCACCATATTACCTTGCTTCTCCCAAACTATCTTTTTAACATTGTCTAAAACTCATAACCATCCTAACAGCCTTTAAAACTGTGTGTAGCTAAGAGGCTGGTCTTAAAAACTGCCAATCATCCCTCAGTCTTACTGAATGTTCTCACTGATGTTAAAAATATTTTATTGTTCATGCAGGCATGTCTGTTGTTCCTTAGCATGGATGTTGTAGTGAGGGACATTATCTCAGAATTCTTTATGTTCATGGAACGAGCTGGATTACATGACTAGTTACACGATGCAAAGTTTGTCAACTTAAACAAAGCCAGGAGAATAACTGAGAAATAAGCAGTGCTGGCTATTTTTCCTGACAAATGTGGATGAGTTTTAGTTTAAAATATTTAGTCCATAAGATTAATGACTGGGTGATGTGAAGATAATTTGAAAAACATTTTTAATTGCTTATAGACCTTCGGGAACTAAACATGGGATTAAATAATCCCAATAAACTCCATACAGTTAACTGCTTGCTTAGATTTGCTACTTGCTAGGAAAAAAAAAGCTAAAGAGAGGCAGATTTTCATGTCTTCATTTTGTAACGCACTGTAAACTTGCCAGAATTTCAGAAAACAGCAGAAAAAAATATTATAAGCTGGAGACTCCCATGAACAGCACCTGTAGATATAAATAATAAACTAATAAAAAGCATAGCACAATATTAATATTTTATATAAGATTAATCTGTAGGCACTCAGGCGTGCTTATACTTAATAATGTACACAAGCACACAAACATGCATATATCCTGAAAACCAAAATAAACAGCACTTCTGCACTGTTGTCACAGTACTTCCGTGCTGTTGTCACTACTATGTTATGATTTTTCCTTCCATAACTGCATGATATTTTCAGGTGAATATCTTGGAGAACAGGACTATCTTGTCTTGAATGAATATAAAATACCCATCATATTGCAGCTGTTAGGATTAACAAATAAGACATGACATTGCAGAACGTAAGGATGTGTGCATCTATACAAAATTATAGACACTCACTTAAAAAATGTTTGCATTTAAAGTGTAAAAATAATCCAGAGACATCAATGGACATTTCGCTCTCTCATTCCTAATAAATCAATAACATTACTTATAAAAAGCATAAAATATGTGAGAATATGGATTTTGACAATGAAAAGAATCACAGATATTTCACTCTGAGGGTGTCAGGGAGACTTAGATTTTAGCAGATGTGAAAGGTCATAACTAAAGCAGAATAAATCATCTTGTACCAGCCACCCTACTGTCCTCTTCTATACAAAGGGAAACCTACAGTCACAACAGACCAAGCTCTTTTTGCATCATGCATTATTGGGATTTTCATTGTGTCGACACGACTGTTGGGTTAGAGCCTGGCTCTGTTATTCTCGCTACTGTCATCTACACAGCCCATCATCAGCTTTGTTGACATTTTGTGCTGACTTGTGCTATTTGATGGGGAGACAGCAATAAGGAAGGGAAAATACTCTCCCGATGTTTTCTGTGACTCCCTTTTGCAGTACCACAGAGCCTAACTTTTGTTCATCCTAGGCTTGGGAAGCAAAGCAAAAGCGCAGTTTACACAAAGGAGTATGCTGTGCTGAGCATGAACTAGTCACCTAGAGGGTAAAGGATCGTGCACCAGAGTTAGCTAGCAAAAATGACATAGTCTTTTGTTGCTCCTCTCCCAGACGCCCTGACAATAATCATAGAATAAAATGGAATCACATAGTACTTCCAGTTGGAAGTGTCCTCTAAAGATCATCTAGCCTACCCCCTGCAATGAGCAGGAACGTCTTTCACAAGATCAGGTTATATATAGTCTTGAGGTGATTCGATAGCTGAGGCATTTCAGTGTGTGGCAGAATTGGGCCCTGGTTCTTTTACCCAAATGTGGGCTGCTGCACAAAGTATACTTCTTCCTCACCCATCTTTTTCCTTTCAAACAATCACATTTGTTGAAATCAACATGAAGATAATAGATGGTAAAAGGGTAAAACTCTATCATGAAGAAAGAAGTAGTAATTGAATAGAGCTGGATGAAAGAGAATCCCCAAAGACGGGTTTGTGTGCCTGAAACCTTCCCTTTCCTTTTTTCTTTCCTAATATATCATTTGCAATATAAAAGATATTTCCTCTTCATCTAAATCTGATCTTTCTTGTGTCTTTAGATGTCTGTGGCTGTAAGAGCCCAACTATCACCATTTACAGTCATCTCTAACACAGTACCTTATGGCAACAGATGACGTCAGACCAGATCATGTAACCACTTCCCTGTGGGAATAAACAGTTGTCCTAAAAAGAGTCTTTTTAATATTCACAGGCCCATTTCACATGGAACTCAGAGCATGGAATTGATAAGGCAATCTGCTGGATAATCCTACCAGTTATCTCCCCTTCTGCCTGCTCTCATTTTCTTTTTCTTAGCCTTGCAGTAAGACCTATGGTGTGGGTAACTAGTCAGGGAACAATGCCCACAGTTTCCCCTTTTTTATGTGTGGTGGTGGACAAGTCACTTTGCCATGGATCTGTGTGGGGCTCTTCATGTGATGTGGGGCTTTTCATCTGATGAGCTAATAGAATTCTATGTATCCTGTCACTAGAAACTAGTCTGCAAAGACTTCTAAAGCAAGTGAAAGCTGCTAAGAGGAACAGGGTTCTCCAAGCTGAACTGCTAGACTCATGAAAGGCATTACTTCCTTTCTATTTTTGAGGGCATTTTCTTCTACCTCTTCAGCTAGTGTCTTTTAGCATCCCGTCTCTCAAATACCTTGTTATTACAAGACTATCTCAAAAATTGAACAAGGATTGACTTTTCCAACAGCACCTACAGTGACATGGGGTTGATGGGAAAGAAAAGCTGATTGTTGCACTGCTGTTTAGTGCAACTGAAAATGTACTTTGTTGTCTCCGCATTGAGCTGCACTTCTTCACAATATCGTTTGTCCATTCCAATGCATGATCAGAATGTGGAGAAAGGAATACACTAAACTGTGTATGTTTGGTAAGAAACCAAACCCTTCAGCTTCCATTGTGGTTGCACTTATTTTTTCCTTTATCTGTCCATCTTTCCCTTTGTTTACTGTCATGCCTTTTTCTATTTACCATTTGGTGTAAAGGCCAGGCCTTCATCCGTCTCCTCTCCAAGGTGGTGTTTATGGTAGCAGATCTATTCCTTCAAAATTGTACAGTTAGTGACAAAAACATAGCTTCGTCTAGAAAGCACCACACCGCTCTCTGTTGCTGTGTCAATGAATAATTAATATAGTGACATAATTATATGCAATAGATTTTACCTTCTTGTGATTTACAACTTCTCCATGTTTCTCAAAAGCAAATCACTTAGACTTGTTGTTTTCTTTTACTTTTAACCCATACTTGGCTTACCTGGATTGCTTTGTTTAAGATCGTGTTGCATAGGCACGATATTTTTAAACATTCTGGGCTGTAAACAGCCTTCTACTAAATAGTAATGAGAAGCGTTCCAGTAAATTCTGGTTTAGGGTAGGAGAAGCTATAAGGTAACAGGTTTTTGGATGAAAGGAACAATTATTTAACTGGCATAAATGGTCCATTTACTGGCTTAACCTGGCAAGAGGATAAACTTAAATATGACACTGATTTCAGCACAGTCACACTCATTATAAAATTTCCAGACTTAGTGAAGTAAATAAATATGTACACATTGCTACTGTTTTCTTTACACATATATATGTACACCTGTGCATATGTATTGTGTGGCAGGAGATCCCAAACAAACCAACCTACTCGGTGTTAACACTCTTCACAAATCTACCTGACAGTCCAGAAGTTTAAAAATTTTGACAGAAAATATTTACAGATTTCTGTGCAGCCCTGCCTCAGATAGAAAAGAAAAACAAAACAAAACCAAAACCAACAGCAACCAACCAACCAACCAAAACCAGACAAAACCATAAAAACAAACCACAAAAAAAACCCCCAAACCAACCCAAACAACAACAAAGAAGCCCCAAAACAGTATTTGAGCATATGAGCTCACGAATTGGAGCTTTAAGCTGTGCAAAAATGTGCTTAAGTGTCTTTGATATGTCTATATAGTTTGGGTATGCACCATTTGTCTCTATATTCTGTCTTATAAGTGGACACTAATAATCTATCCTGGAGCATAATTAGAAAAGTAATTAAATATCCTTGCTGTACGGAGTCGAGATCTTACCCATCTGGGATTTATACCAGGAGATGTTCTTTTCTGGTTTTGCTGTCAGCACCAATGTTTAAATATACCTCCAAGAGTGGAAATACTTGGAAAGAAACTCTGTTTGCCTTATGTAAGCAAATAATAGTCCGCCTTCAGTGAAGTTTCATCTTTCAGTTATATTTCTCTATCTCTGTTAAAACTGGAACATTTAGTTTTAAGAGGGATTACATGTGCAAGAAGATAAAGTGTTAGGACTTTGTCTAAAGTGATCTTTTTTCCCTATTCTTTCTATTCTATTCTATTCTATTCTCCTATTCTATTCTATTCTATTCTATATTCTATTCTATTTTTTTTATTCTATTTCTATTCTGTTCTATTCTTCACATTACAGAATTATAAACTAAATTTTTAAAGCATAATAAAGTGAGGTCTTGCAGTGCAAAAAGATTAGAATGTTCACAGGAAAGAAGAAATTGTCAAAAAATACAGTATCTTTCATTTAAACATGAATGATGAGCACAGCTTCATTTTGCTGCAAGAAGGTCTTTATATCATTACCCTCGCAGAAACCATCTGAACTCCTTCTAGTAGTGCATTGAATTATATGATATTTTATTTCACTGTCATATGCAGCTCATCTGTTTTTTCTCATCTCTCCCCTAGGGAAGAATTGTGCATGCAGTGGTAAGATTTATTTCTTCCACAGAATTTGTTATTGTAGTTAGGTTAGAGAAGACAAGTCAGAGAAAAGTATTTTGCACTTAGTAATAAAATATGTGTTAGTCCTTAAGATTTTTAGTTTTTTTTTTCCCTGGGAGTTTATACTATCCTCTTGGATCAGTTACAGAGAAAGTTTTTTTCTCTTGCTGTCTCATATATTAACTGTATGTTAAAAAAAAATATTGCCTGAGGAGTTATTGATCACAGTCTTCATTAAAAGATTTGGTGATCATTCAGCAGTTTTAGACCCAGGCCAAGTAATTGCCACTTTCAAGAAATAAACAATTCCAGAACTAACCTGAGATAAACTGATGTAGCTCAATAGATTTCAATCATTAACATCACCTGAGGATTTGACCTAACTTTAGAAGGAGTATCTGAGAGTTCAAAGGCGTGGAAAGCCATTCTGGTTGCAAATCACTGCAAATCTATAGTGCCGTTGCACCTTTGTTATCCTAAACACTGCTATGAGAGTTAAAAAGACCATTTCTCATTAGAACCAATGTCCTAAATTTTTCACCAACTGCATTTTTAAAAATCCTGAGTGCTACTTGAGTCTGGTTCAGTCTTGCATTGCTAATCACACTAGATACAAGATTCAAAAGACTGACAATATGTAATTTTTACTGAACATGAAATCAAATGAGGTAGCCATAATGATCTAATTTGACTGCAAGGCTTATAAGATCTAATAGTTCACTTTCTCTGCTTTGAATTTCTACCCATTCATCTTTCTCAAAGCAGCAACGTGATGCAATATTTAAAGCTAAATCCACACCCCAAAAAATACTCAAAAACCCCGAACAAAACCAACAGCAATAACAAAACCAACCACAAGTAAACAACAGAATTGTTCTTTGTGACTGAATTTGTCAAAACATGCAGTATGAGGTTTCCCCTGCTGTAACATTTTTTTTGGTATGTAGGTGGCACCTGCGTTGTTAACCCCACCGACCTGTTCTGCTCTGTTCCTGGTCGCTTATCTCTGCTCAGCTCCACTTCAAAGTACAAAGTGACCATTGCAGAAGTGAAGAGGCGTCTTTCACCACCAGAATGTCTCAATGCTTCCCTCTTAGGAGGTATCTTGAGAAGGTAAGTTGAAGGTGAGAATAACAAGTCCTAGACAGTGCTGTAATTTCTGTAGTTTTATTTTCTTCAAATAGGCTTTGTTCTCTTCCCCACTTGAGTAGGTGGTCACAGTTTGGGAAAATGGAGTGAATATTGTTTCTAGGGAATTTTTCAATAAATGAGAAAAATTAAGATTGTGATGACATTTTTTCACAGAAACTTTACATTTTTCAGTGAACTTGCTTGGTTTTGTTTGCTGCCTCAGTTCAGTTACTCATCAGTGGTGGGTAGGTGTCGCTTTGTCTTGTTATGAATGTTCCAGGCTGTTTAGCCTGGAAAAGAGAAGGCTGAGAGGGGATCTTACTATCGTTTACAAATCTCTGAAGGGTGGGTGTGCAGTAGAAGGGGCCAGTCTCTTTTCAGTTGTGCCATGTGATAGGATGAGAGGTAATGGTAGCAAGCTGAAACACGGGAAGTTCCACCTCAACATGAGGAAAAACTTCTTCAGTGTGGGAGTGACAGAACCTGGATCAGGCTGCCCAGACAGGCTGTGGAGTCTCCTTCTCTAGAGTCTTTCAAGACCTTCCTGGATCTGTTCCTGTGTGGCCTTCCCTGGATACTCCTGCTCTGGCAGGGGGGGTTGGACTCGATGATCTCCAGGGGTCCCTTCCAAACCCTACCATTCTATTATTCTACGATTCTATTATTCTATGAATAAAAAAAGAAGACCTTCAATGTAATATTTTTTTTACTAGAGTTACAAATCTGACTTCTCATTGCGAAACTATTTCAAAGTAAATTGTTTTATCAAGTGTAGTTGCAGCCCTCACTGAACAAAAAATACCCAAACAACAAAACCAAACATGGAGGTGTAGAAATTCTTCTTTTCTTCCTTTCTCCTTTGCATGTCATTTGAGTACAAAAAAAACCCCAGAATATTCTGGGTTTATTTTTCTCATTGTGAGATACTGGAGGAGAAACAAGTAATTAGAGACCATTTACCTCTGACCCTTCACTGACCAGAGCAGACATCTGCAGAGAGCAGTAGCAGAGAGGAGGAAAGCGTCAAACTATGCCTCGCATTGTAAGTGGAAAACAAGGAGGCAACTGTAATTCAGCCAGGCATAAGTAAGTCACAATGTCCCTGAGGCGTCAACTTAGATGGCATAAGCTACTTGGATGCCCTTTGATCAAAACTAGCTGGAAAATCATAGGCTATTTTACTACTGTCACTAAAGGCCACACTGATTCCCATACTGAAAATAATTTTAACTAACCTGCAATATTCTAAGATATGTAGAAGTCCAAAAGGTGACTCAAGCCATCTTTCAGAGGAAGAACTATAGATAACAAGTGTTTTAGAGGCACAAGCCCCATTCACCTCCCCCTACAGACAAATCCAAAATCTACATTCACACAAGTTTTCCCCTGTTACTGCTTCACCTTGGACATACTTTCAGCTAATAGTCACAGAAATATTCACTTTAAATCTTCATATCACAGGCTTCATCAGTACCAGCACAAGTTAATAAGAACACAAGAACACCATCCTGAACATGGGCACTCATTTCTCTCTTCTGTTATCATGCTAGAATGACCCCCATAAGTTTTTGACCCAGACTAAAATCTGCCAAATCAACCCTGGGGGCATGGTTCAGGAGTTAACGAAAGCCAGGGACTGGTCCCAGCCATCAGTCTGAATGTGCTAATTCTGTTTTACAAAATAGAGGATGAATAGATTTGGTCAGGACATACTTGTAGGTTTGACATCTAGAGAGTGGACTAAAACAATCTATAGTTGACCAGCAGCAATGTAGCAAAAACTAAATCTCATTTCTGGTTTGACCAGACCTGTTAGAGTCATAGAATTGTTCTAGTTAGAAGAGACCTTCAAGATCATTGAGTCCAACTGTTGACCCAGAGCTGCCAGGTCACCACTAAACCATGGCCCTAAGTGGCACATCTGCACCTCTTTTAAATACCTCTTGTGATGGTTGACTTCACCACTTCCCTGTGTAGCCTGTTCCAGGGCTTGACAACCCTTTCTGAGAAGAAATTTTTCTTAATGTCCAAATTAAACCTCCCCTGGTGCAACTTGAGGCCATTTCCTCTTGTCCTATCCCTTATTACTTGGGACAAGAGACCGAGCCCCACTTTGCTACAACCTCCTGTCAGGAAGTTGTCAAGAGTGAGGTCTCCCCTGTCCCTCCTTTTATCCAGGCTAAACAACCCCAAGGCTGGGTTTGTTTTGCATCCTGTCAACAGTCACCATCTAGGTGCTTCCTCAGCTAATTTTTCTTCAGAATTACATGTTCTCAGAAGACATTTCCAGTCATACAACATAGTCAAAATTGTGGTGTCTCTTAGTGGGTAAAAGCAACCATCCAAACAGTGGTATTCCAAGTTTGGTTCCTTTCCCTGCCTGAAGGAGCTTGAACCTGCACCTCTATACATCTAGTTAGGCATGCTTAATAGTTATTGATTGGTTATTCTAAACTGAGGGCCCCTCAATTTCATTTGGGACTAATTAGATATTTGTTGGACAAAAGCAAAGGTGTAACTGTAGTGGTGACTCCATTATCTACGTTGGACTCAATGATCTCTAGAGGTCCCTCCCAACCCTACCATTTTATTATCTAATGACCAGGTCATTCACTTGAGAAGGGAGAGATCTGAGTTCCAGTCACTGCTCTAGTCAATGTTTAAGCATTTTAACATTATTCACAGCCAGCTGGCTGCTGCTGCATTCGTCTAAAAGACACAAGTTAAAATTCCCACAGGCTGAGGAAGAGATTGAATCTATGTCTGCTTTATAAGTGGGTACACCTCAAATGCTTCAAACACTGATGTACTGTGGGATGCACCAGGAAACATTTTATGAAAATAAAGTGATATAAACATTTGGGATAGGGGAATAGATAACCAGTGATGGCTGGGATTTTAGCTCCAGCATCTCCTATTGCCTTATCTTTCTTTTTTGTAAGTACTGGGCTCTGTACACTCCATTTCTCAGTACCCTGGTCTCTAAATAAGTTACAGAGGGATAGCTGGAGCTGGGTTCCATGTAGATGTCTACATCTGATTAGCCATCTGGCTTCCTTTTAGAGTCAGATGAGAGAGATGGGTAAAGTCTTCTCATCCTAGACATCTGTTTAATATCATCCTAGAAGTGCATGTTTCTCTCTTGAATATCTTGGGAGCCTGGGTTGGCTAAATCAGATCCAAGCAAGTGTGTTGTCAATATTCATATTCAGTCATTGTAATCTCAGGCCCTGTGCCCAGATCAGGACCATGGGTTCCACTGGGTTGAAAGCAGTCTGAAGATCTGATGACAAGGATTAAAGTGTCTAACTTTGTCAAAGGACCAATGTGAAAGACTTGCACAATGTGAGCAGGGTGCCAAGAATACTGCTCTGAAAGATTTTCTGTTGATGACATTTGTGCAGGCATTACCTCACACATTTGTCAATAAGATGTGTACAATTTCTAGACATATTAATATGGAAAAAAAGTGCAGAATAAAGACAAGTTTCTCTCTCCTGTTCTCTCATGATAGAGCAAAATCCAAGAATGGAGGACGCTGTTTGCGAGAAAAATTAGACAGACTTGGACTGAATTTGCCTGCAGGAAGAAGAAAAGCAGCAAATGTCACACTCTTGACTTCCTTGGTAGAAGGTAGGGTTTATAATACTGCAATATAATATAAACATATTTAAAATGTTTCCTTGTATACAATGATTTTCAGACACGGTGTTAAATATCATCATCTGTATTTTGTACAAAGAGGAGAACTGACTTGCCTAAAGCCACAGACAGAACAAGTGGCAAAATGGAAGTTAACTCTGGGATGTCTTGGCTCCCAGCAATTGGTTTGGTCCTGCAGTTTCCTGAGCATTGATCTGTGCTTTCTGTGCTGGGGTCTGACTTACAAATCAATGATTCAAGTGTTCTTGGGAGAGAGATGAATGTCTTATACCAACTTTATAAGTAGGTTTGTTTATCTTTCTTTTTTTTTTTTAACTTGTGAATTTCCTGGAGCTTATCCAAAAGTGTGATTTATCTTTTTTTTTTTTTTCCCATAAGAAGGCATAATATTTAGACAAGACTTTTCTCCCCACACATAAGTGAATGAAATCTGTTTTCAGATAAACTCTAGACAGGCCCAGGAGATACTTGCTTGGCCTTTATTTGTTGTTTAAATATCATTCACCAAATACTGCCAGGCTCTTCAAACCTTCAGCTGGGAGATGCAAGTTCAAGCCCCTCAGGCAAAGGGAAGAAACTCTACCTGAATCTCTGCTATTCTGGGTGACTCTACTAAGTACTCGGTTTGTTGTCTGGCTGCGAGTAGCAGCTCTGGGAATTTCAGATCCCTCCTCCTTGATGTTGAGAGGACTCAGCTCTTCCTAAAGGTCAACACCTTCTAGGATCATAACCTGAAAGGTCCACACAGATCTAGGCAAGTAGGCTGAGGTCTCAGCACATATTACCACAGAATCACAGATTTACAGGAAGGTTGAGGCTGGAAGGGACCTCTGGCAATCTTTCAGTCCAACCCTTCTGCTCAGAGCAGGTTCAATTAGAAGAAGTTGCTCAGAACCTTATCTAGTCAGGTTTTTAATATCTCAAAGGATGGAGCAATAGTGCAGAATCCACAGCAGTGGATGTTTTTCACCATCTAATAAGAGGGACTCTGGTTCTCAGGGGCCACGGAGCATGCAGAACTACAGTGGGGCTGCTCTGAAGCTAAGGTGTGTCCATTTCACACCTGCCTGTAATAAAGAGACAGCCATGATGGAGTTACAGTCTTAGGAAATGGTATTTTCTCACCCAGTTTAGAGGAGTAAGGGCTATTGCTATTCTCACTCTCATGAGTGTCATGCACTTCAGATCGTATCAGGGGAGAATAAACAGATCTCTGTGGCCAGATATTCATTAATTCAAAGAGACAGAGAGAGAAAACCCTCTTTCAACTGTTGGCCAGGAACTGAAGACAAAAGACCTTAGATTCTTTTTTTTAACCCAATGATGGAGCTGTACTTGCCTCCCTGCCCTTTACTCAAAGCCAAACCTATAACTAAGCCTATAGTATAGTGCCTTTAACACCACGTGTTAATATTTCAACAGAAAACAAAATGAAGCTCATTTTCTGTCTATGTAACCAATCCTTGGTCAAATTTGTCAGTGCTCATTGAATTCTTTGTGATATAAGCTGTCTTCCCTTTGTACATGCAGCTATTACTTCCAAGGGGTACTAAATTGTAGCATGGTTTCTGCAAGGAAACCCATCCCTCAATGGTTCAAGCTGCTGGAGAAGGCAGAAATTTGAAAGACAGGCTTATTCCAGGATTTGGATGAGAAGAGAACATGGAGAAAACAGCACTGGAGTTTTCTGTGTGACGTCAATACACAAATTGACATCATGATATTTAGTCTTATTGAATCCCTAAATATCAGGTGCACTGTAAGGACTTCTCATAAGGAACCAGGTTTGTGTCACTCTTGATTACTTTAGATGGTTTAAAGCTTATTATTGCTAAAGATCCTCACCCCCTTCAATGTATCAAGGCCTTTAATATCTCTGTGAAGTAGGAATGTGTTCAACCTCTTAAATATCTGTTTGAGGTAAGAAAAGGCAATCAGTTGTATTGTGATTAAGCACATTGACCAAAGCTGTCCCAAAAGTCTCTGGCAGGACTGAGACTTCTCTTCCTCCAAAATAGACTAAAATTGTTGATGTTTGGGGAGTACTTCAAATTTCTGCAGAGCAACTGGTGTGATTTTCTAGGCTGTGATGATCATGTGAAGGTCTAGGCTTTATAAACATTATTCTGTGGCCCCTTATTTTCTGCAAACTTATTTCTTTGGGGCTTCCACATGGCTGCTGGGTGTTTACTGTTATTCTTATTTTAGTCAGGCTGCACCTTTTGTGTCTTAGGTAAGGACTTTTGGGGCCCAAAGTAGGAATTGTTTGACAGGTCAGTTCTTTATGTTGTTTTTCACACGGAACAATGGGTGGAAAGGCAGTCTGGGATAATGAAGGCAGCATTGCAAGACTCTCCACAGCAGTATGGACCGTATCTTTGTGCAACCTGTAGGTGAGGGATGCCCTCTAGTGCCTCGATTATATGAAGGGAAAGGTCATTTTTCTTATGGGCTTTAAAAGGAAAATCCCTATGTCTTAGCTGATACAATAAAGGCTCTTCCATTAAATAGTAGAATTGCCAAAGCTAAGCCTTACTTCTGGCTCAAAGGACTGAAAAGCCTCCCCAGTGGGAGCAAGAAAGGATGTGAGAAAAGGGGAGATGTCCCCTTCTGTGTGGACTGTTCACTTGTAAGGCAAAGACATAGCATAAATGTGATTGCAGATGCAGGTAAAAGCAATGCATGAGTGGTTTTATAGCAATTAGGGTTTTTACAAAAACAAAACAAAACAAAAAGAAAGAAACAAAACCACAAAACCTAAACAAAACCCAACAACAATAAAGCAAACAAACAAAAAAAAACAACCCCATCAAACACATCAAGAAAAGCACTTACTAACATCCTGGAATTTGTTTTCTTGTCAAACCTAATTAAGACACTACATTTCCTAGACACAAAATTGACAACATTCATCTGTCATGGTTTTGGGACCAAAACTCTTGAGAAAAATAGGTCAGTGGTTACTTTTTTCACACTGCTATCAACTGTCACACTTCTCTCCCACCAGCCTTTGTTTAAATATGCTTCTACTTGTTCCTCCTCTTTTCTCACACTACAAATAGAAAAAAAACATCCCTTTCACCTCCCGCCTGTCCCTCCTACCCCCCCGGGTAGCATTTCTGCTGGGTAGAGTGTTCGGAGGAGGCAAAGGCAAGGAGAGAGTAGGAGGTTCAGATACTGAGTGTCCCTCTTGTGGGACACAGCTTCTGCCTTCACTCTGCATAGGAGCATCTCTCACTCTTGCTAGACCCAGGAGACATGCATGCTGCTCCTTGCACCTGCCCACAGAAGGCTGTCAAGGTATGTGGCTGGTCTCTCCACTGAGGCTTTCCAGAGCTGTCTCTGCCAACTCAGCTTCAGCAACTGTCCTTTTCCATCATGCAAACCTCTCTGGTCAATTGTCAAATTATATAGGAAAGGCAGCGCTGCCTGCAGCTGCAAAGCTGGGTGCTGCATTTAAGAACAAAGTCAATGATCCCCTGTACCCATTCTTTGTCTCTGCAGCAAGAAAGAGCTGGGGATATTGCACACAGGGGAATTTGATTTTAGATTGAAACAAGGCAACTGGCTATAAAATCCTTTGCTATGACTCCTTTACGATGTAAATAAAAACTAGGCAGAAGGTGGAAAATTTAAGGTAAAAGCTGGCACTTTATCCACATTTCCAACATTTTCACATTCTCCCCTAGAATAAATGTTTGTCCAAATTACAAAGTAGGAAAAGAAAGAACTTTAAGGATATTTTGTGCAAACTATTTTCCCCCACCAAGGAGAATTATTTCCTAACATGCAATTGTACAGGGAACATCTATTTACTGAGATCAGCAAAAAATAATATGTATAGATGTCACAATTCACTTCTAAATACCGAGACATCATTTGGTCCACATCCAAAATTGTATTTTTGCTTAACAATGAGATATGAGAAATCATGTTCTGCAGAGTGTTTTCAAGTTCACATTTGTATTTTTATTTAGTAATTGATGTTGTAATTTAGAATGCCTACTCCTTATATCATATGGAAGTGTGTGCTTATAGGAACAAACATGCATAGTTCTCATGTACATTCATAGTATACATCAGCTCTCCATTTCCAGTAAAAATATATATTTAAAACATATTTAAAGCTTTTTTAATTCATTATTTCATAAAACACAATAGCTGTAGTTGTACCTACATTTTTAACTATCTACCTCCACAAGCAGATATGTAATTTTGTTTCTTTTTGATCACAATTTTATCTACCATTAGCATTCAATCTCCATCACAAACATGGCTCCAGTTACAATGGACAAATTTTATACTTTTGTATCATTTTCTCAGAGCATCAAAACAGTTTAACATAATTTTCTCAGCTCTAGAAAATTTCTACCATCATCATAAAGATAAGTTTGAATGACCATTCATATATTTGTTCCCTTTTTTTTTGACAATAAGTGAAAACATAAACATTTCAGTTAGTTTATTGTTGATCATGTTAAATAAATGCTTACATTTCTTCACATAAAATTTTACTTTCTTGAAGAAACCAAGACTTTTCCATGTTAAACATTTAAATTCTTTGCTGACTAAACTGCTTGTATTTTTACATGGTTCTAATTGGGACCATTATAAAGTTATCTGGAGAACAGTAATTCCACCAGATGACAGCTTCAAATCATTTGACTTTTATCGTCTTCCCATGTTGGCATGAAAACAAACATATCAACTGCTTTAATGAAGCTTGGTTGAAAAGTAAAACCTGGTGCTCTTCTGCAGTTGGCTTATTCTTTAAGTCTTTCTTTAAGGAAGAGGAAAAAACATAGCCGAAATAGAAATTTTGAAGCACCTCTACAGAGATTTAGAAATTATGGCTTAAATTTGTACCCATTCTTGTCCATAAAGAAGTCTGGGATAGACATTTTAAATACAAAGCTGACAGTCAGCTGTATGGCTGGTCTTTCTGACTCACTGTTATCATACCATTAGAATCCATTTTATTTTAATTGAAAATTATTTTACTTTTCCAAAGCTGTAAAGTAAGTGGAAGATATTTTTTCTCTCAACTCAAACGCTGTTTTTACTTATTAACTTCTTATTCTTTTTAGGCATAATGGAAATCGTGTTTAAAAAATCCAAATAATGGAGACAATTTTGCATATAATATTCAACTTTTGCATGTAAAATTAGTTCTGAAGGTTGTTGTTGACTGTTTTCAGCAAACAAATTCCCAGGGAGTACTGCATGTGTTTTACTAGTTTCTGAATCAAATTAGGTCATTTAAATACACAACAAAGTATTTGCTTGTGGAAACAAAAGGTATTTTTCTGGTAAAAACTCCAATAATAGAAAGGGAGACAAAAAGCTCTCAAAGGGTGGAGAATAGAGTCTGGAATAGAGGTCAGTGCATGTCGTTCCTCATGCCTCATCCTGCCCCTGGCACAGGACCACTGCTCCCATAGAAGTTTCCACCTTCCTTGGCTTGGCCAGGTTTGTACAGAGCAGACCCAGTCTTGCTGGGGTTGGGATTCATCTCACCATCTCTGTCATAGCTGTATTTGTCCTCTCATGTCTCACTGCAGTTAACGGGGAGAAATCATCACTTCTGGCTGATTAACAATTAAATTCAATTCAATTAATAATTAAACATTTGATTAGGTTGCTCAAAAAAGCTGTGGAATCTCCATGGTTGGAAATATTCAATGCTAGGCTTAAAAAGTCCATGAATAACCTAATCTAAGGTCTGCTTTCAACAGTGGGTGGTCTTCTGTATTCTAACCCAGAATTTTCTATAATTCCTCTGATCCACTTTTGCCTTATAGTTTAGTATGGGATGATACATTCTTTAGGTGCTAACTTGTCTCTGCTGGCTTCAGAAAATTAGGTCGGTTGTCAATACTGACATTCAGTCAAAGAAATTATACTGCACATGCTCTCAGGGGGGAGTGTTAGAGGATCTGCAGCCCTCCTAACTGTTAACCTGGAGTGCCTGCCTGGTCTCCAAAGAGGGTCCAATGTCACCTCTCATGATGTCTATCCCAACTCTGAAAAAAAACCCCAAACCAACAAAAAAAACCCCTCCAAACAACAAAAACAACTAACCAACCAACCAACCAACCAACCAAAAACCAGCAAAACCCTAACTCCAAAAACTATTCTGAAGCACATCTCTCAGTCACTCACGCAGCTGTGTTTCAACATACACTTCTGGTAGGTGACCTATTTCTACCTTCCAAGATAAGATGAGAGCAAGTGTCATCTGGAAATGCCTATTTCCCATTAGAGAAAGACTAACTTAGGCACAGATGTTCACACTCCGGGCAGCTGTTTTTGATCCGATAAATCCCACACCAAGGTTGTCAGAGTCTCAACACTCAGGCCAGAGTGTTCAGTGAACCCTACAATAAATTCCTGCATTCTCTGAACTAGTGGAGAGGGACAGATTCCTCCACAGGTATTTGGCACTCAGCATGGAATTGGTTTATGGTGTCCAGTCTCTAGTGAGATAGAGAGGTGCTCAGTGCTGGCCTGTCGCAGATTTCTCATAAAGCCTAGTCAAGCCCCTTACTATAAAGCCTAGTCAAGCCCCTTACTCCATTTGCCTTAATTTCCCCACCTATAAAACATCTTCATCATTGTCTCTTTTTGTTTTGTCTGGTCACTTTTAATTGCAGTGTCTTTGGCAACAAGATTGTTTCTTGTGCTTTACTTTGGGGTCTGCTCACCTTTAGTGTGAGGCACTTTTATTGTTCCTGCCAGCTTAACCCCTAAGCAAATATGCTGAACTCATCCCACAGCTCTCTCCTGAAGCAGGTGGATATTGTTCCTTTAAAGATAGAGAAGTAAAGCACCAAAGGCTGAATCTCAGCTCTTCAGAGTTAGTTATTCTTACATTCTACTAATCTCCATGCCTTAAATATCAGTGAATAACTGGGTTTACAAAACTTGAGTGGCTGTCCAGTACTCAGTGGTGGCAAGAGAGGGATCTAAACCAAGTGTCTTGACGAGTGTTTTCTCATGAAAGGAAGAACATGCCTATCTTCTGGCACCATCTGATGACCAAGCATGAGCAGGCCAAATGGTGAGGTCTGTAACTGAGATTAGGACTGAATATCTACAAAAGTGATTTCTTACTGTATTTTCTTTTCTTTTTTTAGGAGTGGAAGAAATTCTGTAATAATAATAATGATAATAATGACAATAATAATGTTAATAATTATAATAATGATAACAGTGATAATAATAATAAAGCCCAAAATCTAACTGATCCATTCTGTCTGCCCACAGGGGAAGCATTACATTTGGCCAGAGATTTCGGCTACACCTGTGAAACAGAATTCCCTGCCAAGGCGGTAGGAGAGCACATTGCCAGACAGCACATGGAACAGAAAGAGCAGACAGCGAGGAAAAAGATGATCCTAGCCACAAAGTAAGAAGGGAGGGGAAACTAAAATAGAAATCTGTCTGTCACTTCTCCATTTTGGACCTGGGGGCTGGGGGAGGGAGGAGTGGGAGTATGGAGCTGGGATTGCGGTGACTGCTATCACAACAGTACTGACTGACAGCAAGTGAGAGCAATCCTCTGTAGGGATGCTTGTAAGAGGAACTTTATTTACTGCAATGAGGTTTTAGTGGCTACGCTCTCATTGCTTGCGGTTAAGGAGTCACATACATTTCAGATGCTTTGGTTTAGATGAGAGGAGGGGACATTATTACATGGTAAGATCTATAGGACAGAGGCTGGCTTTGTCTCCTCTTTGCATGTGAGCGGGAGATCTAAGCTTCTACTGATTTACTAGTTACTGGGGTAATTATTATTAGTCTGCTGAGGGAGAGCTGGTTTGCAGAGGGACAGAGCCTCTCCAGATCATAATTGCAAGAGTTCCCCTGAAGTCAAAGGCACTGGAATAATGTACACCAGCAGGGAAGCTTTGCTAAAACCATTAAAGACACCCAGAGACACCTGACTTTGCTCTAAACAAGCCACACACCTCCCTGGAGCAGTAGAACTGTGTTAGGATAACATTTCATCTAGGTTAATTAGCCTTCATGAGCCATGGGAACAGGGATAAATAGGCTGCATGGAACAACGTAGACCTATACTCAGTGTGAGGTAGGACTTCATGGGGTAGCCCTGAACATATTCATGCTCTTCCTGCACTTGCTGCAGTGTTATACAGTGAGGCTGAAGCCAGAAACCTGAGTTCACAAACCACCATGCCAGTGCAGGAAATGTTTGGGAATCATCCAGGCTGGGATGTATCCAATAGAGAGAAATCACCCTGTAGTA
>JANHFX010019561.1:21491-65623 GCA_027560015.1 Chloroceryle amazona
CACCATGCCAGTGCAGGAAATGTTTGGGAATCATCCAGGCTGGGATGTATCCAATAGAGAGAAATCACCCTGTAGTAAGGGAGAAGGTTGAGTAGTAACAGGATTGTCCTTTGTATCCCAATGTCCTTCTGCTTCATCTGGTGGGAGGATTTCTGGTCTTGGTGTCCTTCCTGTATCCAGAGGTCTTTGCTCTGAAGTTTGACTCAAAGGTGACATATATTGAAACATCTCAGGCTTGTGAATCCCATTAATATAGTCCATGATCTTTCTATGGGGTGATAAGCAGATCACCATGTGGCTCAGGGGTCATTTGCTGATGGTGAAGGTGATGAAAGACTTCATGCATCATGCTCCTAAGTCCCTTGTAGATTAAAAGGAATAGTATAAGTGGACTATGATCTTATTCCTACCTCTATCCACAATTGTTTTAAGGGTCCAAGGTGTTTCAGAGACATGAGAATATACCAGCTGGCAAGAAGCAGCTCCTCTCTGCAAGTTGTGTCTCCCCATTGCTGGGGAGCCCATTAACAATCTACCTATGTAAGAGATGGTTGTACTGCTCAGCAGAGTTAAGACTGCACGTTGTGCCAGCTGGAGGCTTTGCCCCATCTATAAAATGTTACTCAACCATAATGATACAAATCTTCCCCTGTTTGTTTCCTGTCTCTAGTGAAACATCATATTACCAGAGATTGTTATAATCAGTGAGTAACTGTTATATCCTACCTCCAAAGGCTGTCTCATTGAGGGACACGTAAGAGTCTCACTACCCTTTCTCACCACTCCATAGCTACTTTCTCAGCCTTCTTTACTGCTGAGATGGGGAGTTGTAGGCATGCATTACTCCTAACCCTGATGAACTTTGGGCTTGTAGGCTCTTATCCTGCATTCGTAAGGAACAAAATTACTTTTTTTCCCCACTTCTATCAGTTAAAAGCACCAGCTTTTAACCAGGTCAGAGTGGTCTGTCAATAATATGAAGATATGCCATATCCTGTTGCAACCAAAGCGCCTGTAACAGGGACAGATGGGTCAATGTGTGTGCTGCTACTGCCCTCTCCTGCCTGGAAGGAGAACAAGGATTTACAGACCAGTCCTGTCGAGGTACTACAGGAAACACAGGTCCATGACATCGTAATACTAGCATGGCATTTCCTAAACATGCTTCCATGTGTCTGCTAGTAGGTACTCTGGTCATTTGTCAGGAATTTCAGTTATTCACTAAGAATACATAAGCTCTAGGATTGTAACTTCAGTAATTTCACGACTGTCCTGCCTCACACGCTTGTGAGTTAGGACACCAGAAAAGGTGCAAGATTGTCATGCTGCCACAAAAACCAGCACTGATATTCCAGGGTGGTAAAATCACTCATGGTAAGCTTTGCCTAGAGGGGAAAAAAAAAAAAAAGGACTCTCACTATGTCTGTGTGTGTTGTCATTGTCCATTCTGTGACAGTGACAGAAGCCTGTAGAAATATGCCTTTGGCAGAACTGGTCAGATCTTCCACACGTGGGATCTTGAGGAAAAATAAGGGGAAAGAACAAAATTATTTCCACAGTTCCTGGTATACATGTGAAATTCTGTTCTAGATTCTGACATCCAACTTCAGTGGCTTGATTCAGTTGCCCAAACATAGGCACTTACTGCCATTTGAGATGAACTGAGTTACCCAGCTTGGTTAGCAGCTGCTGCTCCAGAAGGACACAGGTCTCTTTTTGTTATTGTGTTGTATCTGCCAGCTATTGTGGATGTCTTGAGTACTAAATATCCACATGTAACTAAATAGAACCCTTAATGTCTGCAATGCAGTAGTCTCTGATGTCCAGTAGGAGCTCCCAGTGCTATCGAGGGCATCTGTACCTTGTAATCAAGCAATCCACCCACTCTAAATGGAAGTACTTCAGCTGCCATGCACAGAACTGTGGTTCAGGTGCTTCAAAAAGAAAACTGAGTTATAGTTCTGGTCAAAGGGTGCTGATAGTGGCCTAGACTCTTTAGAAAGCCTTCAGGATATGTCTATGCAAGCCACATAGAAAAAAAAAAAAAAAAACAAACCAAACAAAACCTAAAATAAATATCTGGGACTTGGGTTTAGAGGTTCTTGAAGCATGAATTATTTCACCTTGCTGAGGTGGGGGAGATCCTGGATGACTTTACAGTAGGGAACATAGCCTCATGAGTTTTCAGCGAGGACAGTTGCAAAACTGCTGAATAATTCCTCTTGATGGAGAGACACATTGTCTAATGGGAAACATCACACAAGTATCGCAGCACAAGGCTTTCCACATGAGGCAGAGGGACAGATACACACACATTTACAAGGACCAAAACACAACAGTGTGAATAACAATTTTATTGTGGGGTTACTTAGAGCCAGTACAGGATAATCAAAAGCTGGTCCACAACATTATGTGCTCAATTTACTAGTTTTCTGAAAAGTAGCTCTGAGGCTGGACACACAGGACCTGCTGAGCAACTTTCTGTGTGGGTGCCTGGCAACTCTGCCACACTTGGAATATGTCAGACTCATGGACGTGCTCTTGTACTCACCACAAGGCATTTGCTTTGGCCATTACTGGGGATAGGGTTGTGGACTAGATGGGCTCTTGTTCTGATCCAGTACAGATATTTTTGCCTTTTCCTGATAATATACTGGAACTTCTGACTACCTATCATTAGGCAGGGGGTTTAGACTCGATGATCTCTAGATTCCAACCCCTAACATTCTTTGATTCTATGATTGACAACTCATTAGGTGTCCCACCTGCAGTAGCAACCAGGACTTCTTTTGATAATCTGTGACCCCTAAGACAGCATAACCATCTTTCTTGCTTTTTCAAAGCCACAGTCCAACTCCAAAAATAACTATCAGCTCCTCTCCCTGTCATTACCCCAGCTGTTGTTTTATTGGTAGTAGAGGCTCTGAGACACCACTTTGCCTAGAAATCCCCTTGAAAAAAAAAAAAGTAGGTTACTGCCTCTTACAGGTTTTCATGTATAATAAAAAGTTTTTTCCTTTTCTTTCAATCTGCCAACATTCAGTAAAGACTTTTGACATGTGAAGATAGAAGGGAACTTAACTGCACACTTGGTTCTGACACTTTCCTTTGTCAAAATATAGGAACTTTTAAGATGAACTTTTTCAACAGGTAGAAAGTAGAGGTTGGAGGAAGGAGAGAAGAGCAGTGCTGACAGGGCCGACTGGGGATAGTAGATTGTTTAGAAGCCAAAATGACTGACTGTTTTCAGTTGTTGAAAGGAACTGTTTTTCCTCTAAGGACCTGATTCATTAAAACTGTATGCTGCATTTACATACATTTCTGCTGAATACCTCTCTTTTCCTGAAAGGCTAAGACTATGCTTTCTTTTCAAACAGTTGGTGTCTAGGCCCATATAGATGACAAGCATTTACAGAAATAAGGCTTGGATGAAGTCCAGCAGCACAGCAGGAAATAGCTTTCTGCATCTCCTCTCCTTTTAGTCAAGGGAAAGCTCTAGTGTCCAAAGTTTATGACCACAACTTGCAGAACAGTGAGTGATATTCTGAATGGTAAAAGCAGGTTAATATAGTTTCCTTGCTCGTAACTCAGTAATGGAGGACCTTCTAAAGATCAAGAAGCTGAGTTTACCCACTTATTTTCTATAATGTTGTCCCAACAGATAGATTAAAAGGTGATAATGAAGAGCTTGAGCTTTATCTAGGAGCAGGACTGCAAATAGTCTTCTAACAGAAATCATGGACCACAGAGATGCTCTTTAGTATTAGAAACTGGCTGCAGGCACAATGATTGCATCTATGCAAATTAAGTAATTGATGCACATACTGAGCCATCAGATTGCAATTGTCTGTATTATTAAAAAGTTATAATGGCTTATTGGAACACTCACAAATACCTTCTGGGCATGTTATAGGAGATAGCCCACACCGGGGCCCATTCTCAAGAGCATAACTATATGGACTTATCAGGTTATGACAGTTTTCATGAGGGTATGAGAATGTATATTTACTAAGTGGCACTGTTTACTACACTGTGTTGTAGTCACTGTGACCAGCATCAGGCAGTCCATCTGAGTGTCCTGATCATCTGGTGGATGGACATCATGCCCTCCTGACCTTACATTAAGTGCCTGTATTTCCAATACAATGAAGAATGATGTGCTCATTTGGAGAAGTACCAAGAAAGAGATCCAGACACCTTTATTTTTTTTTAATAAACTGCATCATAAACCAATTGAAAGCAAGTAGTGTCTCCATTTATCCATGGTCCAGATAATAATCTTCTGAGCACATGCACTAAATGGAGCTGATTTGGTTCCTTTTTCTAAAAAAGTACATTGGCAGAATATTCCTAGACTAACTTGCAAACTGGCCCAATACAACAATGTCACGAGGAAGAAAAGGTCTTATTTTCAGGTCTCTCCTAGTGTTAGGTCCTATATAGAGGTATCCCAGGGGATATTTTTAACCCCCAGGTGCTGAGGCATCCTGAGAAGACTGAGGGAAGGCCTAAGAGGGAGAGGGAAGACAGCAAGAACATCCATCCTTTCCAAAGAAGTTGGACTACTATGCTGGTGGGAGACCAGGCAAGAAAGAGCCTGAGTTCCCATTGCAAGGTGCCGAAGTGGGGTCTCAGGTCCTGCCTACTGAAAGTGTGTGTTGCCCAGGTAACCATCATCAAGAAAAAGTGGAGATGATGGGATTTGCCTCACTTGCCTGTCTGTTGTGTAGGCCTGACAGATGAGTGAGTCATTGAGCTCCTTCTGCAGTCATCAGAGAGAAAGAAACACTGTTAGGATGAAAGTCCTCTGGACTGCTGTAGACATCTGCTTTAGGCTGCCTGATACATGGTAGAAATGTAAAACAATTTAATGAATGTTTCAATAACTAATTTAAATACTGCTTCTGGAATGAGCTCTCACTCTGGACAGACATGTGGGAGAGGTTTCAGTAGAGGATCCATGAGTTCTACTGCCCCAGACTCTACAAGGAAGCAGAGTATGAAGACAAATAGAACCTAGGAGAGCACAGGCAGCATTTTCTTTCAACAACTCCTATTGCTCCCTTTGTCTTAAGAGTTGTGGATCAAGCAGGCAAGGCCAAAATGACCAGGACTTCTACTTGCAGATAAACTGGTGCGCACAAGTGAATGTACAAGTAGTGGTGTGTTTATGCAAAGTCCTCAGGCATGTTCTAATGATACTTCAGCTTTTTCTTTAACCATACATTTTGCTTCTAATATAGGTGAGCTATCCCAGACTTAACACTGACAAACTGAGTCCAATTCAGGAGAGAAATTGCATTTTAAAATCTCACTGTTAACATGGTTCCAGAGGGGAAATAGTCCTGTTCAAGAGGTTTTGTATATTCTGTATTTTGAGAGTTTGGGGCAGGGAAGCAAGAGGGGGGATTCATTCACTTTTGATTTCTTTAACGATGCCTCTGCCAAATATTGCTGTTATGGATGAGATCACTCAGCAGAAGATGACAGTGTTATGGGACTCAGCTTTATGGAAAGAATTACACCTGCCTTATTTAAGGGTTTCCACTTTCCTTTTAGACAAATATGTAAAGAATTCCAAGATCTTCTAAGTCAAGACAGATCACCCCTTGGATCCTCCAGACCGACTCCAATACTAGATCTTGACATCCAGAGACATTTAACACATTTCAGGTATGATTTTGAAAGAGGAACAATTAACTAAAATCTGTAATTTTGATAAAGATTACATATGATGTTACAAAGATATTTCTTCCCTTACCTAGAAGACTGTAGTGTCCATAATCCCTCTGTTATCTGTGCCTATTAAAAACATGTGTTTGTCCAGCAATGCAGTTCAGGCTAGTTGCAGTCACCCTGCTTGTAGGACCACAGTCTGAGTTTGAGTAAACAATTTTCTATGTCTGCTGGTCAAATCTGTCCAGAAAATTGTCTTGCTCTAGTTGCAAACAAAATCACAATCCATAAAAGTAGGAACAGTTAGGCTGCACCCTTACCAGTTAACTAGATAGTTCCAGAGTCTCTTCTATGCTACTCAGATGATTTGACATCATCCCACCATGATTGTACTATTAGTTCTTTCACCTCCAGAACAGAGTGGCCTCAAAGTATCCTGACTACTGGAACAGTCTTACTACACTAGTTCCTGAACAACATCTTGGAAAGGTCTGGGAGAATACAAGGTGGCTCAGACTAAAAAGCCAGAGACTGCTAATATATTTAGACTCAGTTCTTGGACCCATGCCCTGGAAATATTTAATGTACTGGTGTAGACAGCCTAAGAAGCTGTTGTGAGGAGAAGGACCCATGGTACGTGCACACCAAGTCCAAACTTCATCAGAATTTTATCCAAGTTATGGATAAAAGTGTATACAGACAACCTGGGATCAGAAAGATTTATTAGCTCTGGAGATGCTGTGCAATTTCATGTTTTTTGCTTTAGGCTATGTGCTAGATACAGTCAAGAGTGAGATAGGAACTTTCAGAGGGCCACTTTGAAATAACAGGGTCATCTAAGATGTTTATTAAAGACAAGTGTGATGAAACATCCTAGAGGTGCTCCTGTCTTTGCTCAGACCACAGAGGGGAATAAACGACTAGTTGGGGCTGTAAATTTATTTTTTTTCTAGACGTTGGCTGATACCTGAAAAAAATCAACATGCAAAGGACTGTTGCAAAGAGTTGTTTATAGACCATAACACCAAGTGGGTTCATTAGGCCTATAAAGCCTTAGAATGAGGTTGCATACTCTTTAAAACATCCATCTGAGCCACTCTTCATTCATTGGCTAGACGCACAATTTTTGTTCCCTGACATCTTTTAGTTATTAAGATTCCAATAGAGCAAAAGGTATCCAACATCCAGGTGATGTGATACCTAACGTTTTGTCCCTCAGACTTCAGATCAAATCCAAATTACCCACCATTCCTCTTCTTCAATCCATCTGTTGGGGAGCACGGAGAGGCAATGATAATGCCTTGTCCACAAATGCTCACATTCCTGTTTATTCTTACACATGCCTGCCTGCATCCTACGCATAAATGAACACACCTAGACAACCCCACTTCTATTCTCATGCAGTGATGTGCAGACACACATGCACACCACTTATATCTATATAAACCTTCTCTTAATACACACACACACACTCCAAAATACTTAACTACACTTGCACACCAAGGGACACATACTTATTTATACAGGATGCTCATAGAGGGATTTTAATGGGCTACCTAGGCTTGTGGAAAAACAGATAATTCCCCATTACATGCACACAAAGTAAATGTGATAAAAGGTAGCTAATCCCCAAGGATTCCTGTGTTTAAAGAAGAAATAGCAGTCAGGATAAAATGCTGAAGGCTTCAGCTACAAAAGCTGTCAACTGGTACAGCTCCCATTCTTCTTTCCCTGCTGCACTTCAGTAGGTTGGAGTACAAAGCTTCTGTAGGCAGCTCCTGGATCATTCAGTATTTTCTTTCATGCCTGCTGTAGGCATTAAGTGCTGAATTGAAGACGGGCACCTAGATGAGTACAGGTCTTGATCCTACATAGACGCTTCCCTGGGCTTAAATCAGACAGTCTCCTCTGATTGTGCCTGGGGAATGATGAGTACTGCCAGACACAGAGGCTGGGCTGAGACCATATTCCTTTTCCATGTAATGCAGTGAAGTTGAGGTCAGATCCAGCTTCTGACACAGATTTCTAGCTCTATGCATCTACATGTAGGTGCCTCCATTTCATCCAGGTGTATATCTTCTGCTCTAGTCTCTAGGGATTTCATCAGTAGAGCCTGTGAAATCTGCATTACAACTAAGCAGGCCTAATATAGATATCTACATTAGTATGACTTGAATTTCTCTCTAAACTCCATTGACTGAACAGTCTGGTCTAGATCTCCAACCGAATGGAGCCAACTAGAACGCACTGGACACTTCATTGTAAATGACTAAATCTAGTGTAGACAAAAAAAAATAAAATAAAAAATTCCATCCCCTAAATCTGGCAGCCCTCACAGCTAGGCCATCTAAACCCTTTCTACCATTATTTGCCTTCTTGAGATTAAATATCACAGAAGGCACATAAGTCCATCTCAGATGCCAGAGAAGGTGCAAGAATGCAATTCACTATGTTTTCCAGAAACATTAACCATTTCCAGAGTCAAGTTGTCAACACAGACTGCTTCTGACCAATCATTTGGTTTCTTTGTCTTTCTCTGAGAGATGAGCCAACCTCTGTCACAGGAAAATTGCATCTGACCAGTTGGGGATGAGAAAAGAGGAAGAAATTTGTGGCATCCCAACACACAAAGAAAGTCTTTGTAACCCAGGAACAATATGATCTGTGCTGTCTCAGGCACATCACAGTCTCCTACTGGTCACAAGCACAAACAGCTACTTGTCATTATAGATCAGTTAGAAATTATTTAATTGAAAGAACCTACCTAATATAAAGTACATAACTAACACTAAGAATTCAAATATTCAATGTACAATGGCCTCCACATCCCTGACCATAGGTCCCACCTATGATCAGATTTCCAAAAGGGCAGGTTGTCCTTATTTATTACAATGAAATGAACACAATTATGATGTATCTGTATCTATAGATAAAGAGCTTTGCAACTGTATGCCAGAGAAGGATTTGACCTTCATATTATAGTCATTGTCATTGATGACATCTTCAACAATCAGTCTAAAATTTGATTGTGTTTTTAAGTGGCTGGTCCTGATTATACATATTCAATTAATGATATTTATCACCAAAATGCCCAAGAGCTGTTGGTCCTGTACAAATAGGTCTTGCAGAGGAGAAATAAATCTGAAGCAGTGACTCCATACAGTCATCACAAATTTTATATCATGCTTTTTCAATAGTGAAAATTTCATCTTTATTTCTATCTGTATTCCAGAGCTGTGGGCTTTCTCACAGGAAAGTCTCTGTCTCCATGCTGCATATATCTTGAGACTGGAATGGAGCCAGAATATTGTGTTTGGCAGGGACAAGCTGTAGTAATTCACTGGAATCTCTGACAAGATTTTGTGAATGTTTTTAGCATAGTTATAGCATGTTTTTCAACCATTATCCAGTATGAGCTGATTTTTGACCATGGGAAATCTCATACAGTTTCATACAGATTTAATATAACTAGAAGAGGTTCAGAAATTCTGCCTTGTAAACCATAACCAAGGCAGCAAAGAAACCACATGGTGAAAGGTTGGTATTTTATACATTTATGTATATGCTTATGTCATACGATGTGAGAAAGTCTAAGAGATATTTGATGAATAGAAAAATTCAGAGGAATCACACAAGTGTCTATTATTAGAATAAATTCTAAAATCATTAGAGAATTTTTGAAGAGCTATAAAATCTGATACCTACAGCAGAATCCAGACTCTCCTACCTTAAGGTAAAATGGAGTTTTCCTCAGGAATAAATGACTCCACAGCTGGTAAGTGTAGTGATGTGCTCTACTTGCTTGCGATCGTTACTTGTTCACCTTTAATAATTAACACCATGGCTCATAGACTGGCATAGGTCAGATCTAAGCAATGTTTTCCCATTTCCTCTCTTTTAAGTCTTCAAGCTTGCGCTTCTTTCTGAAGTTTTTCCACTGAGTTCCAATTCATCAAGACCTGTAAACGTGTCCAACCTGAACTACAGGGTAGTCCCCATGAAGGGATCAGAATTGCTGGGTTTGCTCAAACTCCAGTCTCAAAGTTCAGACAAAGTGTAAAATGGGAAATCTTCAAAGGATCTGCCAGTGAGCCTGAAAACTGCTGAGTTTTGCACAACTTTACCAGCTACGCAGAAAATAGAGACTCCTCTACACCCCTGGTAAAACCATGTTTGTGCAACTGCTTTCTGAGAGGTCCATCTGACTTGAATACTGAAAACTCAAAGCTGGTTGAAGAATGAATTCCCAGTTTTTTTGCTGATGAACAGGCAATTCTGTAGACCATTACATTCATAGCAGCAGCTATTGTGCACTACTTGGTTAGAATTATTTATGTTTTCTTTAAGATTTCTCCTTTTTTAATACATTTTGGGGTATCTTACCACAGAGAAGATATTTTAGTAAATAAAAGTAGTGTCAGGGCACAGGCATGTTTGGCTGCCTGTGATGTTTTTTTTTTCAGAATCCCTTGGGTTTTTTTTCCTGGTCTAGCTATCACTGTACCAAATTATTCCTGGGCACAGTGTGCATATATATCACTAATATATATGTAGCTTGAGAATTCAGGGAAACATCAGCCCTTATTCCACCCGTTAGGTGCCTTACCCGTGCTCTAAATAATGTGCTAAGATTTAGAGAAGTCCAGCCTTCTCAGAGCTGGACCATAAGCCACTGACTTCATGGGCTAAGTGTTGGGGCAGCTCAGATTCCTAAACATATACCTAAGTGTGGGTACACAAAAAGGTGATATGTTTTAGGGCTACTCAAGCTGTCCTTCAGCTCATCTTTGATTCCTTCATGACAAATGCAGAGGAGCAAGTGAAATAATCCTGTGGCTTGTATCTGGCCTGAAAGACACCACTTGAATTACCCTGTCCCCAGTTTCTGAATTAAGCCACGGGGCAGACAAGAAAACCTTGAAAAAAATCCATTTCCATTACTAAGTTCTGAGACATTTTGTCCAGATACACGAGTGTTTCTTTGTTGTCTGTTAAAGGCTGATGTGTGTAAATGCATTTATGAGTCTACTACAGTAGAGAGAAAAGACAGTACATCAGTAGTAGAAAAGAATACAGAAGTTCCTGTTGCTTTATTGAGAGGAATCTATTTCTTTCAACCTTTGCTTTCAAAATGGAGTGAGCATCATAAAAGGGAAAGCAAGAGAGTGAGGGTAATATATATATATATATAAAGAAAATATTTAGAGAAACTTTAGTTTCTTTTATAATACCTTCTATTACTTATAATTCCTAAGTCTTCTGCCCAAAACCAGAATCATGCAAGATTTCTGTGTACATGTACACGCATCTGCATATGAGAGAAGGAAAAGCTGAGGCTTTAATTTCTCCTGAATCTTCAAAACCATTTTCAAATCCTACTGATGTGAGCAAAGATGATATTTCATCTTTATTTTTTTTCGGGACAGAAAGGTTATACAAATCTCTCTTTAACACTGTTAAGTTGCTTGGGTTTGGATTCAGATGAGGTAGAAGAGCCCAGCTCTGTGCTCTGTGAAACTGAGAGATAGATTTCAATTATCCAAGGTGATGGGAGGGAAAAAGGCCATTGGAATATTTAGAGAAAGACTATAGACCTATAGCAGACAAGCCCACCTGGAGACACAAGAGCTCTGAGACATACACTCAAAGTCTGTAAGGTGCAGGTAGTTGTGATGGGAGATAGTGAAGCCTTGGATAATGCCCAACACCCATAAACCTGCCACTTACTCTAGAGCTGAATGGTGACATTGCAGGCCAACAGGTTCTTCTGATGCATATGGAACAATGATAATCAGCACAATCACCAAGCCCCATCCTCTTCCTGTTAATGGTGTGCAGGTAGATCTGAAGCCTGTCAGGATGGGAAATTGTTTGGGTTAACCTTCATATCACTCCTCTCTCTGCTATTTTTGCAGTTCCCAGACATTTAGTGCATCCTACCCTCTCCAGGGCAGAGAACCAGACCAGATGAACTAAACATATTCAGGTGTATAGATCCCTGCTGTGAAGAAGGGAATGTTTCTGTCATGTTTCAGAGCAGGAATGGAGACATGTAGAAATTAAGACCCTTAAAAGATAAACTAATCTAATCAACTCTGGGTATGGTTCTGGATACTGGAACAAAATTGTCTGTACTGTTTGATTGCTACTGTAGTTCCTTGTATGCATTTGACCTAGTACAACTCTTACTGTCTCAAACAACTCCTAGGCACAAGTCAGCCTTATCTCAGTCAAGAAGATATTCTCAGCTGAAATCTTAGCTGTGACCACTGCTTTGCAGGTTAAAATGCTTGAATAATGGAGGTGAAGCCATGCTATGCTAGATCACTCATGATCAGAGGAGGAGCCTGGGCACTCTTCACTTTGCTAGTGCAGGTACAGGTGACTAAAGCCATCCCCTAGCTGCAATTTAAGAACATTATGGTGATTCACCTGTCCAGTAAATCTAGGCATCTAGATTATTTTAGGTGTAAAAGACAACCTGTCTCACATTCATCTGCCTCTCCCTCAGTTTGTCTTTTTTGAGTCCTGCACCACAACTACCGTCCTTATAGATACTCTAAATGTCCCATGGCATCTCTGGTGGCGTGGGTGAGCCCATGCCTTCATTCTCCATCCCTTCTTTTGAGGTTATTCTGTTTTGCAGAGGAAAATTTAAGGCTGGACTGAGCATGAGAATCCACAAGTATTATTATCTAATGTAGTAACTTCTGCATTAAACCAAAGCTAGAGTTCTGGATCTAGGATCCTGCTTTATTAATATCACACTTAAGGCTATTGATAAAATATCAACCCAGACTTCAGTCTGAGGATCAGAATTTAGGATATCTCTCCAAAACACAAAATTATAATTTTTCTTCATTTTAGACCCTACCTCTTTCCTGTTGAGTGAGAAGAGCATGTATCTACTCTCTGCTATTCCACTGTTATTTCAATTCTCACAGATTCAACTGGGAACCTAAAGGTTACACTGATGTGTCTTCTTGTCTTCACCTTCATACGCTCTCCTTTCATCAGAACACCTTTGATTTTTCTTTTTGGCAGAAGTCTTTTTTAGCTTCCCAAAATCTCATGAAGACTAGAGTTACCAGAAAAGTCACCAAAAATGACCCACATTCTGTGCTAGGAAGCCAAAAAACATGAGACAAAAACTTACAAGGAGAAGACTTGCTGACATTATACTAAAAATTCTGTGTCTGTTTTTTGGCTTACTCATACAGACTCTCCAACCTCATTTGTCAGCCTCTTAGTCTCACTTTCTTCTCTTGTAAAGTTGAGTATAGACATGTCTCCTACATCTACTTTTGGGACATTTGTGTCTGGAAGAATCCATAGCTTTTGGAAAGTTCAGATATCCTGCTAATGTCATCCATCATCCAGGGAAAGACAAATACTCACCGATTAGAGAAGTTGGATTTGATCCTTTAACTTCAAGGTTACATTTCATCAAGATGAAAAATCACACCCACATCATCTATTTTATATATAAAAGGTAAAGACAGCAAAACAGCAAAGGGAAAACTACTTTCTTGCAAGTGACACTTCTTTCAGTGAAGAAACCTTATAAAAACAGACAAAAAATTATAGGCTCGGAATACTAAAGTTAGATAATGAAAGAAATCAGCATCCTCACAAATGATCCTGTGTTTTGCCCTGCCACCCAGCTGATATGAAACACTCTTCCTATGAAACTGTTTGAGGCAAGAGTTTTGTCATTTAGCTAGTCTCTAAGCTTGGAGCTGTCAGCCTCCTGCAAGTGCCTGGCATCACACTGACAAGGTGACACAAAAAGCGACAGGCAAGAAACCAGAGGCTCAGACTTTGGGAGCAATGAGAAAGTAACATCCTTCTTTCTGAAGGGTAAAAGGGAGCAATGAAATGGGTTTTGATGCTCAACATGTCTCTCCATGTAAGAGAGAACCAAGCCCCAAAGCCTTACTGGTGGGCTGCCTTTACAGATATTCTTACACACACATACACACACGATATATTGTTATGTCTTTTTTTTTTTTTATGCTTTTTTTTCTTCTCAGGAGGTAAAGCAGCTGCTGTCATAATTCCAGTCATCTTGACTAGCAGCAGCAGCCTTCTGTTTGGATGCACAGACTGGAAGAAGCCTGGTGCAATGACGTTTGTGGTGAAATACCTCTGGTGCCCTCTAGAGTTCCCCGATTTCCATGATCTCTCTCAGTCTGGTTTTAAATTCAGCTAGCTGAGAGGGACAATACTGATTCCCAGTGCTGAGGTACTAGTAATAAAAAAATTATTCCTTTCTTTTCTTCTTTTTTCTTTTATTTTTTCCTTATCTCTTTATTTATCAAAGGTAGTAGAGTTCCTTCGTTTGGAAATTTTTTTCCTCACTTCCTTTTCCAGGGATTCTCTCTTTGATCTTTCCATAGCAAGGGTTCAGTTACCTTGTCCTATTCTGCTAATGACCGAAATCCTTTTGGAAGGGTGTGAATTTCTAACATTGCCAATGATTTTTATCATTATTCTTATGATACCATATTCCCTTGATTGTGGAGTCAAGAGAACAGATGAGAATCTGTTTCCTTTTCTTTATCCTCTTCATTAACAAAAAAGTTCCATGACTACCAAGGGGAAATCAAGTATGCATTCATCAAGGATGGAAAAAAAACCTTGTGGGGCTTGTTTTGTTTTTCAATCCATCACTTAAGATTTCTGAAAACATTTAAAGCACTCTCATCTTTCCCCAGGAAAGGAATGACCTTCCCTTGTTTCCAAATTACTAGGTTACGAAGTTGCATTGTCCCTTGTCATCAGCACGTTTATAAAGCTTAGATCTTGGTCTTTCTCATTTGAGGAGGACAATGGGGCTTCTCAGCTATATTAGCTGTCTCACTGGAAAAAGTCTATGCATGGTATCACAGAATGGTAGAGGCTGGAAAGGATGTCTGGGGGTCATCTTATCCAATTCCCCTGCCAAAGCAAGTTCACATAGGGCAGGTTACACAGGATCGTGTCCAGGTTTTGAAAGTCTCCAGAGAAGAAGATAAGATGGTAGCAATCTGGATGAATCTCATTCATTTATCTGCCTTCCCATAGAGCAGAGCTGTGACCATTAACTAAGTGAAAGGAGAAACTGAAGGAGTTGATGGCTGTGTGAGGCACATGCTTACTTATTCTCAAAAGTATCCACTCATCTCAGATCCACAGTCTCACTGGTAGCAATGGTAGTAATGGTTGGTGAGGCCACTTTTCATCCACAGTTAGCCAGAACTATTTTTTTTCTTATTCAAAACCAGCAAGTCACAATATATCCAGTGTTTTATTTGGAGGATATAA
This sequence comes from Chloroceryle amazona, assembly GCA_027560015.1. Classification (NCBI taxonomy): domain Eukaryota; kingdom Metazoa; phylum Chordata; class Aves; order Coraciiformes; family Cerylidae; genus Chloroceryle; species Chloroceryle amazona. The sequence goes on from JANHFX010019561.1 coordinate 36,474, forward strand.
TGTGCTATGATAGAGACATTTCCAGGCAAACGACCAAGGGCTTCTGTGAATGCCATGTGCACCCCAGTATCACAGCTTAATCTTTGGTCTATAGCTCAAAAACACTTCAAAAGCACAGTCTTGGATGTTTCAGATAAGTTCCCCGGGCAACTGTTCTAATGGGGAAAATTAGTCCCAAGGTCTAAAATGCCTAAAGTTGAAACAGAATATTTTGGAAACATGGGGCATCATCTCTAGTACTCTCTTTCTTTCTTCATTGATTTACACGTGGTAAAAGGAGATCCATCTGCTTAGGACAACATGTCCTTAATCCATTTGTTTTGTTCTGAACAGAAAACAAGCCTGAGGGCTGACTTTGGAAGGCAATTTTTGTATGTGCTGTTTGTTACTGATCCTATAGACTCCTTATCCCTGTAATAGATACTGGGCATCTTTCAGTGTTTGACTATCAGTCTAACTTGTGTTACAGTTAGGCCTACTGACCTTCTGAAGTGAAGTTATCACTCTTAATTCTCTAGGCAACCTTCGCATGACAGACCTTGAAATCAACAGTAGCACCTCATAGTCAATATAGGCACCTCTAACTTAGGATGTTACTCATATCAGTGAGGAGATGGAAATCTTCCATTTTTTTTTTATACCATCAAAAGTCTTATCAGATCTTATTTGTCATCTAGTGTGTGTTGTTACATTTGGAAAACATGAAGTGATTTTTCTCATTCAGAATTCTGAGAAAGTCCAATCAATAAGTTCAAGCTTGTTTTTTCTTCATTATTATTATTTTAAAGTATTTATTTATTTTAAATGAGGGTGTAAACATTCGGTGCAGATGGCCTTTTCCCCCCAGCCAAGAAAGAATCTGTTTCTTTTGCTGTATGTTGGAGTTTCACCAGCCTGGGGTATGAAGGAGTCCTTGAGGTAGCTGCCAAATGAAAGTCCAAGCCTTCAGGCACACTTGGATCTTTTCACTTTTAAGTAAGGCCATCATTAAAACATGAGCAGACATAATTTCATCATAGTGCTGGGCAGAATTGTAGGCAGGTCTGGATGTCCTCAAGCATAAGTATTTCTAATACATTGGCCTGATATTTGTTGCCTTCTTTCTCTAGCTCTCCATGCACACTACCAAAACCAGAGATTTATTACTTGCCTTTTAGAACAACAAAGTTACTAGTTTATAGGAATTGCACTATAAAGCAGAGAATACCTAGAACACCCCATTATGAAACCACCATGTTTAATTTTTGTCCTCTAAACCCAAATGAAAGTATTACCATGAAAGAAACTAGTTTCATAGATGTGGAACATACCAAAAAATGAATCGACTTCAGTGGGAGCTCAGTTAGTCTGAAAAATCAGGCAACTAAATTTGACTTTCAGGGAACACATTTGAATGTTTTGCCATTAATCTTCTGTGTGTCATGTCTGATTTAAATGTAAAATCAGATTTTCTCCCCAACTTGAAACTTACTTTCATCAGCAAAGGGAAATTATCCAACTCTCTTCGATTTTTTTAGACTTTAACCTGCAGAGAAATAAAATCCACCGAAATTAGAGCAAGGGGAATTACTGATAAAAATGTAAGATAAAGTAAAATATAACATCTCTTGGCCTTTTTATGCTCATTACATAAAGTAAGGATAAAAAAAAATACACCCTCACAAGAACATGGCAAGGAGGGCTGGTCAGAAATTTTCCATAAAAATTTCTCTCAATATGCTTCATGGGAAACTTAATAGGCTCTGCATATCTTTGTGTGTGGAGAAGAATATATCGATCAAGAACTGAAAGTAGAGTTGCCCTGAGACTCTGCAATGCCATTTCACTAAAAAAGAGGTGGCTTTTTTATAAGAAATACAATACTACTTTGAAAAAGATGCTGTATTAGTGGTATATGAGGCTGAAGTATAATGAGATAAACACCTAACTCACCTCACAAAATTCTTTTCTATGAACACTATTTTTCAAACTAGAAGGTCAAGATTCCACTCAAGATAAAATGCTAATATCTAGGTGTTTCAATATAATCTGGATACCCGTGCTTCCTTTGTGGTTAATGAAGATCTAGGACATGATACAAATGAGTAAATGGTAGTAGGAGGCATCTTTTTAGATGATGTTAGATGTTCCATCCATCCATCCACTGCTGCTTTAAAAGGGTGTTCTTTTCCTGTAAGTCCTCTGCATTACCTGTTCACCTGACACAGACATCTTGTTTACCATAGGGCACCTCAAATAACACACTTTTTATTCATCTTGGTGGAGCTCTTAGTGTAGCCAGAAGAATGGTGCAGCTCACCATAAAGGATACACATTCATTTTATGTGCTAAATGATTCTTCAGACTTCTCTGATTGTATTGAATAAAACCCCAAGGCTCAATTTAGTTGCCTAAATATTGGCATCTAGTGTCATCTGAGATATGCAAGAGTAACTTGCCTGGCATCAAACCAGAAGCAAAGTGGATTTAAGTCCTATATCACACCTAGCAAATCTGTGCAGATGTTTCAGATGTTATAGGACATTTGAAATCACCTTAGACTTTTATGCGTAGGAACCTGCATCAAGTCCTCTTGGATGGTAACAGGAATTTAGGCACTGCTGATGAACATGCCTACAATTTGGCACCTATGCTTAGATACCTTAATATCAGATTTTGTCCCATTCAAGTATTTTCTTCAGCCCTGTTCAGCATTTGAGAACAATAAATTTTTCTATCTTCATTCTTAGCCCTCCAGATCATTTCTGAGACAATCCCTTTAAGTTTTCACTGTAGCATTTCACTTTTCAGGGTGTGTTGAACTATCAGATGAACACAGTACTATTCCTTTTGCTCAGGAGTTGAGACATTCAAAGAGAGCAGGCCAGAAGACTTATTTTGTATTCAATCCTTTGTTAAATTTACTATTTATATCTACTGGAAATGAATTATTGAAGATATTGTCAACTTTGTAAATAGATAAGGTAGGTAGATAATAGATAGATAGTTACTTTTGTCTATAAGATCATAAATATTTTTACACATCTTGATACAGTCAGTTGCCCAGATCAAGACCCAGGGATCACACAAACCGTGTAAAAATCATGAGATATTTTAACTAGTAGTGATACATTTGCATTTCCTTTATCCTGCTTTCTGTTATTGTAAGCTCCATCACATTTTCATTTCTCTGGACCTATAAAGGCTAGAAACAAAATGCAGCATAAAATCTTGAAATAGTATGATCCTTAAAAGGATTTAATATGACTAATTTTACTCTTGTCTATATGCTACTGTTGGTCTTGGTTTTACTACTAGTAAAAATTTGACTTACAATGGTGATGATGATGATTTTTATTTTCCTGGTATGCCAGGCATTTCTAAAAGAATAAATAAATAAATAAATAAAGTGGGGTATGTTTACCTCTTTTAAATGCTAAATTGAAATGATCCAGATATTAGTACAAATCCAAATTTCAAGCACCCAAACTTCAAGAGTTGTGTGGTATTATTAATTGATGTCTGCAAAATAGTCCTTGTAAATATTTAATTATCATTTTCCTCTCATTACTAATGGGATAAACATAAATTCCTGCTTTGAAAAGTGCCTGGAGACTGATAGATAAACATTCTCAAAGTGAGTTATTTGTTAATAGCCTTTGGGAGGTCTTTTATAAAAGATTGGGCCACTCCCAATCTGAAATGGAGAGGTATTTCCAAACAGCTCTGGTTTTGGTTAGCACTCCCATATATTTGGTGTCTTCCCTAAGATACCAGCTGCTTTCCTAGCAAACAGGATTCCCATGTGCTGCAGACAGAAAGATCACACCATAAAAGATGTCTTGGAGCCTTTCCCATAGCTTTGGGGTTTTTTTGATACTTGGAGCATCCTGGCAATTGTCCATGTCCTGTATAACCTCTTTTCCCTTGTCCCCCACTTTTTCACTGTTTTCTAAAACAGCTGGAAAGAGTGAGAAGCCAAAGTGCAGATGAGAAATTCTCACTGAACTGAACTGAACTGTTCCCATTTCTGACCTACACGTGGTTCTCTGTGTTAGATCAGTGTTTACTGATGTGCTGCCTAAGACACTCAAAGAGTTACCACAGGGGCAAGACCTTAACTAGCATGGGATGGGAAATAGTTATTGTTTCATCAGAATCACTGTAATGTGCTGGGTTTTATTCCCCTCATCCAAATAAATATAAAGCATTGTTTTCTCAAAAATCAGCTTCTGTTCCTCTCATCTTCTTTCTGCCCTGAGCAGAATTGGGATAAGTGAAATCAGTCTTAAAAACCACAATGATATTTCAACCTTTGAAATATTTTTTCATTTTTATTTCTAAATGAAAACTAAAACTCTGGAGGATTTGGATGGGGTTTTTTTTCCCACTTACCACTTATCAAAATTAATTGCTGTAACAATGAGAATCACTTTATTGCCCATACTAAGATGTCTAGCACAACTTGAGTTTCCCTGGACCTTACATGAACATCTTAGAGTATACAAATAATATTTACGCATATAGGGCTGAAGTCAGTTCCCTAAAGGCTGCTCTCTAGTGATGTTTCTGATATCCTAAGGTAGATGAGACATCCTTACAGAGACGGTATCTAAAAGATGGGACCTATGGGAACTTTGCACTCTTCTGGATCTACAGGTAGAAACCAGACTGGATGCCCAAAACATCTCAAGTGGCTGTAGATACATATGCGTGCACGAAAATGCTACTATAAACTGAGATGAGATTAACCTACTATAGCTCTGCCTGGCAACTTCATTAAGACATCATTTCAGTAGCTTTTAAGTGAGGAGAACCACTGAAAATCAGCGACTTCATAGTGCAGAAAAACAAAAAGAAAAATTCATTATCTTAAAAAAAACCCCCTTATTTGAATGAAAGTTGCAACACGGTACATCTATACTAGTAAATCAAAGACCACCGTGGCAACATTGATAGAACTTGGTTATTTTTGCTCTTAACTGGTTAGGATGGTCTCTGAATTTAGCCTGGCTGGACTAGCCCTATGGGAATTTCCTGGGCATTGTTTGTGCATTATCATTGTCCAGGGGTTGTTCCCAACAGGCAGTTTGGATTTCACCCTGCTGGATGCTCAGAGGGCTGAGCAGCATGCATATGGTCAAACCATGCAAGCTGTGCTGAGGGGCGAAGATTGCACTCTTGGCATAGCTTAATTTCTTAGTACAGATGCAGCCATATATCAGCATAGAATAACTGGGTTTTGTTCAAGAGTGTGATCAAGAAGGGTGAATAAACTGCACAGAACTGGTGTTATTTACCTGAAAAGGGGGGAGTCAAATCTTGTGGGACTGGAAAAAGTAGCAATGCTGGAGAGCCTAGGGCACAGATCCTCTCTTGGCCTCTCTGAAGTCAACAACACTGTGTCAGTCTGCATCAGCCAAGCATCAGTCCCACAGTGTTTCAGAACTGAGACTCCTACTAAAATGGACCTTTGAAGCTGTATGTAGTCTGCTCTTCAGCTCTACTCTTTCCTTTTCTGTTTCTCCCATAGGTAATAAATAGTTTAGGGAGCAAATCTTGAATTTCACTATAGCAAAATGAGTCTACTGTAAACTCTTCAATGTACATGAGTGCATTTATATTTATGTGTGTATGTGTATTTCTTTTCTTTTTTTTTTTCTGTCTCCTTCCCATTTGTAGTTTGATCACTCATGGTTTTGGAACTCCTGCAATATGTGCTGCCCTAAGCACTTTCCAAACTGTTCTCAGTGAAATGCTGAACTACTTGGAAAAGCACACATCGCACAAAAACGGAGGAGCGGCGGAATCCGGCCAAGGACACGCCAACTCGGAGAAAGCCCCCCTGCGGAAAACTTCAGAGGCTGCTGTGAAAGAGGGCAAAACAGAAAAGACAGACTAGCTACATCAAACAGAATCTATTTCAAGAGAGTCTTGCTGCTGATATTTTTTTTAAATATATATATCATTGAGGGCAATTTATCTCCAGTGGACCAAATCCAAAAAAGGGGGAAAAAAAAAATCAGAAAAAAAGAAAAAAAAAAAAAAAAAAGAAAATAAAAAAGAGAAAGATTAAAACAGAGAGAAAGAGAGAGCGTGAGAGAGGAAAGTATTCAACCCTAAGAACAGCAGTGTACAGTAATTGTGTGATGAAATTGTCACTTTTTTAAGATTTATGTTGCTCTAAACTACTTTTTCGTGCACGTAGTATTTGATTGTTCTGAATGATACACTAACACTTTTTTATAAGCACTTCTGGACTTGGCTGAGGTGGCACATGAAATCTGAAGCACTTTCTTCTCCAGCAGCAGAGTTAGGGCCAGTGTATTGTTTGTGGGACATTCAGTTCCAGCATCCTGACTTTGCTTGCATGCTGGATAGATTGAAAGAAGGGCTTCCTCTGGTCCATCGGAAATACCTGATCTACTCACCATTGGGAAAACAATGTGGAAAACCATATGGAAACCTGGCAAAAGAGGAATTCTTGGGTCATGGGACAAATGAACCATTTGGTGTTGGGGGCTGCTCATACCCATGTGGGAATGTACAATAAAGCTGCACTGCAATGAGGCCAGAACCTGTTAGAAGTCTGTCCTGACCGTTTAAGCAGCAGCCACAGTGTCTTTTGTGAAAAGAGCATGGCAGACTAAAGTGAATAACTTGATAGTTTCAATAAGACCCCTGATCCCTCTGTGAACTTGAGTTTCAATGACAGCATGGGCTTCTGTCCTCTATCTTCTCAGCTCCTGGTCCCACAATACTGCAGTCTACCATACCTGGGTCTCTGTTCAACAGGATCAATGCAGGCAATTGGAGTCACCTTTTACATTGCCTTGATTTTATGATGCTTTCTTTTCTTCAACAGCTTTTTTCTACAGCTTTATTGTCTTTAGAAATCCAGCTGAGGTGCAGAGGTCTAACATAATCCACTCACTTGCTGAAAATAAAATAAAATCAAAATGACAAATAAGGCAGATTGGCTTAGTCCACAGTAGCTAAGTGGTATCACCTTGCTATATTACTTAGCTATATTGAAATATTACTTTACCACAAGCCACACATCCTCACACAGAAAACACTGGAGGCATAGTTTCAGCTCAAGCCTCCCTGAGTCAAGAGGTTTTTTCCAGTCACATTCTAACTTCTTAAATGAGACTTTTATTCCATTCCTTTTCTTGTTTCACTGACATCACTTTCTTGAGAAAGTTAGGAAGGATTGGTATTACTGAGTGGGATTATGCTGGCCATCTAATCTCCTTTTAAGATCAGCAGAACCAGCCCTTTTCTTCCAAGGGACAATTAATCTCTTTCTGTGGTAAGAAATAATATAGTTTTCCATGTGTGAGAGTTTAGAGACATTTGAGATGTTTCAGAGTATCTGAGGCAGCCACAGAGTTTTGACAGATATGACATGAAACCTGTAGGAGGACTGGACTCATCTGTAGAGAAGGAGCTGGAAGATCCCAGAAGACAGTACTAGATACCTAAGATTGACCACTTGACTTACACACCAAGTATCTAGAACAGGTAGAAGGGATCATGTGGAAGCACCTGTTATTCTCCACTGAATAATAAGTGAAATGTAATGGTGACATTTTGCATTGTACATGACTACAACTGGATTAATTGCCCTCCACTCCCTATAACCAGTGGAGAGAAAAAGGCACTTAGAGTATGCATTTTATCTCACCTCAAAGAAATGAGGAAACATGCCCTGAAAATATGTACTTTTCTCAACTAAGTACAAAGGAAGCCAAGGAAGCAAGCTCTTATGCACATGTGTCTACATTGTAACTTTCTATAATAAGTTACCATGTGCGACATTGCGAATGACCAGCTTTAGACTAAACCTAGGGACTATGACAAGCATCTGAAGGCATTTACAGCCATGATGTAGGGAGCCAAATTAACAAGAATTATCAAGATCAGCCTCCCTTTCTAAATGTATGGAAGTAAACAGAGCTCTTTTGGCATGATGCTGTTCCTCTTGAGGTCAGTAAGGACATCACCACCATGGTGAGAAAACACACTAGCAACTAGTGAGTCCTTATTTGCTTTCATAAGGAAATCCTATGCTTTTGCCCAGATTTGTCCTTACTCATGGTACATGTATAACTTAGATGCCTACTTTAGTACTATTGAGGCACCCTCTATGCATCGAGGGAAATAGGTGTGTCTCCATGGGACTCCTTTACACACTAGATCAGCTAAATGCCTCACGGAACTTGAACTTTACTGAATTAATTTTTAACTCCAGCATCTCTAGAGAAGTGCTAAAATCAAATGAATGATCCTCAGAGAGATATCTTTGCCAGAAACATTGTGGAACTGTTCTAGAACATGGAATACTTGAGAGTAAATGTAGGTAAGCATGATTAAAAGTGAAAAGGAAACACATTCTGCTTTTGCTATTGCCCAATCTGAGGGAGAGAAGAGAAGAAATTGAAAGTTTGATTCTGTCAGATACATAGGTTTACCACATAAAAATATCCTGTAAAGCAATTTAATTGTGGTCTACTTCAAGATGGGAATAAATTTAGATTAGAGTTTGATGGAGGAAGAAAAGAATAAAAAAAAAAAATCATCCTTTTCAATTTTCTTCACTAAAACATCAACCTTCTGGAGAAGGAGGAGTAACTGGCTGGGTAGATTGTTCTGTGAAACTGTTGACAAAGAAGCATTTTTTTACAATCAAATTCAAATGTCTGGTATTGGAAATAATATGTATACAGCATTGTTTGAGATATTTACCTATTCAGGATATGGTCCAAGGTCCCAACAACAATTTATTTAAAGACTGGCACCTTTGCTTATAATGTAACCACAATGAGCCTCTGCTCTTCAGGCAACAATTATTTTTGACCTGGATGATCCTTTGACCTATTAATGTTAATAAACCTGAGCACTCTCAAAGCTCCAGAACTTCCAGTTTTTGATTTACTGACCCCTGTGATTTGTTGACATTCACAGGATCTCTGATATTTGTTTTTATCTGTACTTAATAATTTTATTCACAGAAAAAATAAATATTACTGCCTTTTCTTCTGAACTAGCTATCAGAGCTGTTTGGTGACAACACACATTTGTTTTTTTTTTAAAACTAGAACTTTCAATGTGGTTATAAGAAGTTAATTCACTGATATTCCTGATAAAAATACCAGATTTTCAGCCACTTACACATGCACAATGTTCCCACGTTTTTTTTTGTATTTTCTTAGTCCTTGTCTCTATGGAAATGTTGCCACCTCAAAACACATTTGTGAATTAGATCAGCCTGAAGGAAGGGCATGATTTGAATTTAGTGGGTGATCACTGGTAGCAAATTCAAGTATATTTGTACCTTTTTGACTTTGAAATTAACGTGATCTAAAAAAAAAATAATATTTTTTTTTTCCTTTGAAAAATCACAGAATTGTTTATTCCATTCAGGTCAAAAACATCAAAGGTGTACAGAAAAGTGTCCAGATTTCCATGGCCAAGGGTATGAATCCTGATTTTTGAGACCCAAAAAAATAGATTCATAGCTCATGTGCTGTCTGAGTATTTGGACCCTGATGTACTTTAGTCCATTGCTCAGCTTTATATGTGTTACACATTTCCCACCACAAAACTCAAAATCCTCTCTAAACTTACTTCTTATACCAAGCCACTTACACTTCTTATAGCAAGCCTCTTATACATTTGACTCATAAAGACCAGTTGTTGATACTTGGTTTTATTAGCGAATTACTCATGAAGTAAGCACACTGATTAACCACACCTTTCTTTCTAGAGCAAGGTGTTACTTACTATGAGTGTAAACAGTGGCATTCTCACCTACAACCTCTGCCCTAAGATTTGGATCTCTGTCCACACATTTGTATCATTACATAGCAGAGATGTGTAGTAAAGGGAGAGTTTTATGCAGATGATGAGAAGTGGAACAGCATTTGTATGTCCTGTAAAGGGGAGTGAACCACAGACGAGCAGTGATGACCAGGCCACCTACAACTGAAGACTATCAAGAATATTGTCCTTCATGCTGCCATTTTAAACCTGATTAACTCCTTCTAGGTGTCATTCTGTTGCCTTGGAGAACTGGCACAAGGGATGAATTTCGACCTTTAATTTACTTGAGTTTTTTTTAAAGATAAACTCCAACATTCATTGGGAAAAGACTTCAGCTCTCCAAATCAACAAGGAATCTGCTCTTTGAAGCTTCTCTTTAACTGTTCTTAAAAAAACCCAACAACAACAACAAATCTGCTACAAAGCAGGCACAATGTATAGTCCTTCCAAATCCTGGACTTCTGTGTAAATATTTCCCCAGCTCATCTCTTCCTTTGAACGTGACTCAGTGGCACAGCTGTGGCTCACAGTCTTGCATCAAAGCTCAAGAAGGGCTGCTTTATTGTCCTAAGAGCCAAATTCTCTAACTGCTTTTTTTTTTGATTGTTTTGTTTGTTTGTTTCTTAATACCAACAAGCGTTTTGGTCTTAGATGTCTTAGGTATCCAAAAGGGCTGCTGATGAATTTCAAGGTCATTTGGCTTTTGTTTTTCCTTCGGAGAGATAGTTCTGCTGCTCTAAATCTTTATTTTTAAGGACAAGGAAAAAACAGCATTAATAGAAGACACAAGCCTGCAACACAAGGAAGAATCAATGAACATAATTATACAGGAACTGTATTTATAAAAATAGCCTCTGCCTCTGCCCTCATTACAGGTTCAACACGACTTCAAGTACTGTCCCCAGACTGTGTGGGGAATGGGGGAGGAAGATAAAGCAATTTTCCTTTGCCAGGTGAAGGTCATTTGGAGAGGTCTGATCTTTTTTTATTGCTGTTCTTTACTTTTCTTTATTTTGTACAATTAATTCTGTTCTGTACAGCAGCTGTTGTGATTGTATTTAAATGTGAGTGCACACTTGGTCACCAACAAACAATGTCCTATTTATTGGTTTGGGATTTTGGTTTGTTTTGTTGGGTTTTTTTGTTCTTTTTTTCCTTCCACTTTATTTAAGTTAATTTATATTTACGTGGTGAAAAACCTAATCTTTTATATTTCTATTTCCTATACAAGCTACCTGTTTTACATGAGTCTATGAAAATAATGACCACATTTGATCAAACATTTCACGGCAATAAAATCTATGTTGATTTAGCCCTGATTTGTCTGGTGCTTGAAAATAATTCCCATCTCTGGGTAAATAAAAATGATCAAACCTGGCTAGGAACCAGATCTATGACATTACAGGACCTAGAACTTCAGTAGGTAAGACAAAGAAGAAGAACAACCAAAATACTATTCCTACATTACAATGAGGAAATCAGTTTACACAAAGATTAAAGGTAGGATTTATCCCACCTAATTGTATCCATATATAAATAGTTATTTTATCTGTTAACCAGGTTAATGATTGTTGTATCAAGATAAAATGCAAAGCAATTTGTACTGCCCTAAAGCAGCAATCTTAGCTAGTTAGATGATTTACATTATATTAGTCTCTCTCAATTGACCACAGGGGAGAAGTGGTAGGAATCCTAGTCCCTATCCATTGACAATGAATGCAACCTAGAACACTTGCTAACCCTGAATACTTAACATTTAGATGACCAGACTAAATCAAGATGCATGCCCTCAGAAGTGCTTTGCCCGTGGTTGCATGGAAAGGGTGGGACAACAGTGTCAAAAAAATACACATCTCCATAGTCTCAAACTAATTCTTTAATCTTCCCCCTGAAAGCTTACAACAGTTAATTTCCAAGTCCTACTTCAGCCAAGGGTCTGGTTTAATACCAACACTCCCACTCTGGATTTTGATCCCAGCATTGTGGCACAAGCTTGGACTCTTCCCAGGAAGAAACAAGAGTCAAAAAAATCCAAGGTCTTTTGATGTAAATAGCATCCTCTTTCAGGTATGACTTGAAGCACTTCTAGGTTAGATAGTTAGCCAGATTTTCTAAAATTAATGGATCTGAAAAGTTTTACTAGTAAAAATATAAAAAATATGTGGGTTTTGTAAGTAATTTCCTAGACATAGATTCATAGAGTCATAGAATCATGGAATCATTCCAGTGGAAGATATCATCAAGTCCAACAATTAACCCAGCACTGTCATGTCACCACTAAATCACATCCCTCGGTACCACATCCACATGACCAGGGGTGGGAATTCCACCACTTCCTTGGGCAACTTCTTCCAGGCTCCTAACCCTTTCAGGGAAGACATTTTTCCTACTATTTAATCTAAACCTCACGTTGTACAAATTGAGGCCATCTCCTCTTGTCTTATCACTTACTACATGGGATAAGACACTAACCACCACCTCACTACAAACTCCTTTCATGTAGTAGTAGAGAGCAGGGCCTCACCTGAACCTCCTGTTCTCCAGTCTAAACAACCCCAGTTCCCTCAGCCACTCCTCGTAAGAGTTGTGCTCTAGACCCTTTACCAACTTCACTCCCCTTCTTTGGACATTCTCCAGCACCTTTAAAACATATTCAGTTTCAAAACTGCTTGGGAAGATAATGACAATCCTCCTTTCTGTGTTGTTTCAGTGCTTGCAGAAATGGCTTTATGAGTAATTCTAGACAATGACACACCAAGGGCAAAGCTGCAATGGAAGAAACTTCAGAAGAATTTCAAGTGAAAAAGGAAATGTTGTAGGAGAGAGTTCTCACATGTTTAAAGTTGGTTTATCCAATCCTTACCTCTGTTCCCTAACAAGTGAACTTTCAATAATTAATATTACTTCTCTAATCTTCCGGGAAATACTATTTACCAGGTACTACAATGAATCTCTCTGATCAGTTCTCTGTGTGCTCTTCTCCAAAGTCAGGGGAAACTCAACTGTGACAAATCCATCAGTGTTTTAAATACAGTCACATGAGAGGTTGCCTCTCCTATCTCTCTACACTTTGGTGTGTAAATTTTCTACTCACTCCATTAAAACCAAAAAGAAGACAAACCTTCTGAGATTTGCAGAAGTGCAGTGCCAAAATACATGTCAATGTGCACCAATAGCCTCTAATTTGTAGACACTGTAATGTACAGGAAAACAAAAAGGAAAAAGGAAAAGGAAAAAAACCCAAACGTCTCTATTGGATTGTACATGCAAACTGCATATAAAGAACTTGGGAAAAATTGTATTCAGAGTAAAAGAAGGACCAAATCCATAAAGTGCTGAGTGTCCTGAACTCCCAGAATTAGGAGAATTTGTGACATGTATGGTAGCCTTTGTCCATGTATTCAACAACCAAACTCCCACCTATGTTGGAGAGGCTGAGTGTTCACTTATATTTTGCTGGAAAATAGTTTTGTTTCTAGGTAGGCACCAAAAGCCAAATCTAACAAAATATCTCACCTCTTAACTGATGTTTTGGTTCACCTTGCTTTAGAAAAGACAAGAACAAGGAATCAATGAGAACTTCAAGCCTTAATGGAAAAGGCATTATGTTCTGGGCAAAGTTTGGGGGGTTTTTAATGGAAAGATGTTTGAAATAGGCATACATAAATGCAATTTCTGACTGAATTCAAAATGTTGAGCTGTTGGAGGAAGGATTGCTAACCACACCACTGCATGGGACATTCAGGATAGTTCGGGATCTAGCACGCTAGGCAGACCCACACAAAGACAATCAAGACATAGTTTGTTACCATTTTATACCAACAGTCACACTAGAGGCATATTCAATTACCTACACATCATAGAATCACAAAATACCAGGTTGGAAGGGACTTCAAGAATCATTTGGTCCAACTTTGCATGGGAAAAGCACAGTCTAGACAGGAAGGCCCAGCAGCCTGTCCAGATGAATCTTAAAAGTGTCCAGTGTTGGGGATTCCACCACTTCCCTGGGGAGATTATTTCAATGGCAGATTGTCCTTGTTGTGAAAAATTTTCCTCTTCTGTATGATCAGAATCTCTGCAGGAGTAACCTTTACCCATTAGCTCTCGTCTTTTCCATGTGACTCCTTGTAAAAAGGGTATGTCCATCTTCTTTGTAGCCACCCTTTAAATACTGGAACATGCTGGTAAGGTCTCCCCTAATCCTTCTTTTTTCAAGGCTGAACAAACCCAGTTCTCCCAGCCTTTCATCATATGGCAGCTCCCCAATCCTTGGATCATCTCTGCAGCCCTTCTCTGGACCCTCTCCAGCCTGTACACATCCTTTTTGTGCAGCAGGTACCAAAACTGAACCAAATATTCCAAGTGTGGCGTGACAAGTACTGAGTAGAGTGGGATCAGATAAGAATCAAGTAATATTTTAGACAGCCTTGTCTATGCTGCCTGTCTTCCTACTGTTTCTTCAGAAGGACTTGTAGCTTCACTATGTCTGTCAATCTCTCGTGTGTATCTTGGATACTCAAGGAAGCCTGAAATAGTACTAAACATCATCTTTCAGCAAGCACACATATGCAGTATAGTCTACACACAGTCTACATGCACAGGAGTACCATTTTCATTCAGTGGCCCACACATAGGCATCTGCTGTCATTTTGGCAGCCCCAGAGTATTCTGCTTGGTGTCCATCTGCCACTCCAGAAGAGAATGGGTTTCCCACAGACCCCTATGAATCCATCTTAGCAAGGTATATATACTCCCTCTCTGATGGGGGGAGTAAAGAAGACAGAACCAGATTCTGCTCAGTAGTGTCCAGTGACAGTACAAGAGATCATGGCCACAAACTGTAACACAATAAAATCCATTAAAATGCAAAAAAACCCTTTTTTACTGTGAATTTATTTGAACTCTGGACTAGGCTACCCAGGGAGGTTGTTGTCTCCATCCTTGATACTCAGAGGCTGACAGGACATGGCCCTGAGCAAAGTGCTTAAGCTGACCTTACTTTGAGTAGAGCAGGTGAACTAAATGATCTTGAAGCACTCTTTCCAGCCTCAACTAGTTTGTGATTCTGTGAACCTTTTGGGCTCAGTTCAGTTGTCCACACACAGGACCTAACAGCTTTTAAGATAAATAAGGTATCCTGCCTAATCTGTATGCACATTTGCAGAGAGGACATATGTCACATTTTCCAGACTCACTGTGATTCCTTAGGTATTCTCATCCATAAATGTATGAGACTGTGAAAAGAGCAGCTGCCTTGCATCTATTTACATCTTGTACCTGTGCTAATACAAGCCAAGGCATTGGTGACATATACAAAACCAGCTTCTTCCCCTTATTAAACTCAGCATCTGCTTCTGAAGTCCTGGACTGGACATGTAATGGCAAGACGATGAGTCCCATTGCTGTTATCACCTAGAGCTATCCTGTGTTCACATGTAGAATTTTTTTTTTATTTTTTATTATTATTAAGTCATGCCTTTAACACAAATATTAATGAACCACTCTAGGCCATCATTATGGGCAGCTAAATTAAGGAGTTATCAAAGCATTGGGCCTTTGCCAATTAATATACAGTATCAAACCAGTAATAAAAATGCATATAAAATTAGGAATGGTCAGTAGAGGGGGTATTAGTGGAACTGGATGCTCTGTGAATAAACTGTTGGACGTATGTCAAGATATTATCTCCTTCTTTCTCAAACTTGGATCTGGGAAATAAGTGGGAAAACTTTCCCTTGAAGATTGCCTATTTATGTGAAAATAAAAATGAAAGTCAAACAAATAACCCTTTATTCACCAGGAAAAAAAAATATTGTACAATGAACTAGGGAAAGATGTATTAGGAAAAAAAAACTTAAAAAACCCAAAATAATTACTTTTATTCAGACTGAAGGGGATTAGGATGAAGTTTCTCTTCCTTTATTCGTATCAATTAAAACTGAAAGTAGAAATGCTGTGTGACGAAATCACTTCTGAAAATGATAACAGAAGGATATAAAGCTTGTGGTGTCACCAAGTGTTTTGAGAAAGCAAAAAAATCTTCCTTGTCTACTTAATGAACTATACTATAGTAGCAGAAGAAGGTTCTACATATCCAGTCTTGTCATTTCAGAGCAGAATGAAGAGAGAGATATAACTGACCTTTGCCTATTTCTCATTTTACCATACCATTAGTTTTTAACTCCCTTTAATCTGCCAATCTCCCTTTAATTTCACCAAGCTTCTCAGCAAAACCACAGGTCTCTAATTTTAGACATAGAAATCAAGTACTTATTTAGACTGGTTGTTTAGAGTATCACCATTAACTGTATTTGAAGCCTAACACCTAACTTTTAAGTAGAAAGAAAAAAACAAACCCACTAAACTCACCCCCAGTTAAAATTGAGAGAAACTTCTCATCACCATTAGTTTAGAGCAGAGTTGACTTGGTGCCCTTGAAGACTGAGCTGGAGCAATGTTACCTGTAGTCCTCCAGTTTTACAGGTTCAATTAATCCACCAGACTGGACAATGTTTTCAATTGCAGTTAGTTAGCTGTATTACAACCTCTGATCCAGATTCTGCAATATTATTAACCTGCTTAGCTAGACTCAAGGCTGTTGTCTTGAGAAAAAAAAAAGAATCAGATCACCTCAAAAATGGTTGTCACTTAGACACGTGCAAGAATCTGCACATGAAGAAAACCACAAATCAGACAGGGAATGGTCCCTAACCTGTGCTGAAAAGGTATTTCCACCAAATAACCAGGAATGTGATGGGATCCTTGTGTCTTCTGCAAAACACACAGGCAACACAACCAGATGGTCTAGATGCTCTTTCAGCTATTTCAAGGAAGAAAACCAGTATTTGTAGTGAAGATATTTCAGTCTTTATTTATTGGTACATATGTTTGCAGGTCTGTGCACATTTTCTTATTAACTGGCTGCCAAAACTTTAGCTGCATTCAGTACTCATTCAATTAGGATGAAAGGAGATAGATCTTGATTATTGAATCTCAGCTACTATTAGTAATACTGGATAGCCTCTCTCAAGAGTCACAGAGTCACAGAATGGTTAGCATTGAAAGGGACCTCTGGAGATCATATAGTCTGCCCCCCCTTGCTAAAGCAGGGTTACTCAGAGTGGGGTGCCCAGGGTCACATTGTCCATGCAATTTTGGAATGTCCAGAGAAGGAGACTCCACAACCTCTCTGAGTAGCCTGTTCCAGGCTTTGTCTCCTCCTGGTTTCCACTTCATTCTTGTTGGCCCTTGTCCTGTTGCTGCACACCACTGAGAAGAATCTGTCCCCATCCTCTTGATCCCTGCCCTTTAGATATTGATAAGCATTGAAAAGATTCCCTCTCCAGGCTGAACAACCGCAGGTGTCTCAGCCCTTCCTCATCACAGAGATGTTTCCTATCTCAGTATCTTCATAGTCTCTGCTGTACTCTCTCCAGTAGTTCCTCATCTTTCCTGAAGTGGCTATCCTGTAAGTGGACACAGAACTCCAGATGTGGCCTCACAAGGGCAGAGTAGAGGGGGAGCAGAACCTCCCTTAACCTGATGGACATACTCTTCTTAATGGTCCCAAGGACACCACTGGCCTTCTTGGTCACAAGGACACACTGCTGCCTCCTGCTGAACTTGTTATCCACTAGGACTCCAAGATCTTTCTCTGCAGAGCTAGGGGAAACTTTCCTTTGAAAACTGCCTATAACAGCTGAGTCTGTGATCTCAGCTTTCATGAACAGCTTCTTCCCACTTATCTGCTCTTTTAGAGTAGTTGATTATGTTTCATTACTTACAATGTTCCTATCAGTCACTTCTAACACAAGTAATCTCAAACTTTGTTCAAGTGCAGTAAAGACAGTCTGACCTGAGGAAGATCATTAAAAACTTTCCATAAAATATCTGCACATAATTTAGATCAGACAAATGCACCACTATCAACCAAGACCATTTGGAAAGAAGGCCAAATAGGAAACCAAAGGCAAAAGAAGCCAATGACTCATTAGCTTTTAAAGTAAGCTACTCATATATTTTTTTATCTTATAACATTAAAATAAGTGTTACAGAATTATGATGTGGATCTCCTGTAGGTCTTATATCCTATTTGTCAACCCCATATTTCAGGGATTCTTGCCAGGATCAGAGGAAACCTCAATGGGGTGGACATATCCAGGCTCCAAGTGTTCATGTAGTAGGCTGCATCTACTATAGTTGCTGAATGACCCCAAAATTAGGAGACTCACACCTCATAGACAGACTAAACATGTATATTATTTAAGTAATGGCAATGACTTTCAAGCAACATAATCTGCTTAAAAAACTAGTCTAAGTAATCAAATAATAGTAGTAATAATAATAATAGGAAGACGACAGCCAATGTGTTTGTATTCCAAAATGCTAAAGATTTCTTCTGATTTTGATTGCACTCTAAAAATTCTTGGGATGAAAAACAAATGACTGCTTCACTGAATAATAATGAAAGCTAATTATTTAAAGTGTGTCTATTCTTTACAACAGGGAACAACAGGCTTTCTTTTGTCTCCTCTAAATGCCAGTTGAAAGGGCATTTCCTAGTTTCTTGTTTTCACTTGGTTATAGAATATCCCAAAAGAGAGAGAATTCTTTTTATTTTCCAATGCCACACTACGTACCTGGCTTCTAGTACTCAGTACTTTGCAGCTACCTTAATGGTCCTATTCAGCCTTTACTTGAGTTAGTAACAAAATCCTCACGGACTTCAGTTAGGACCAGGATTAATTCCAGACAACCTTGTTTATTAGCAGTATTTTTGCCTCATATTTTACAGGATTTCTTCTTGTTCTCCTCACAGATGTGAAGGTTGCAGAGAGATAGAGCATTACTTTTTCCCTTAAAAAAGAGGTGGTTGCATCTAGATTGCACAATAGGAAAGATCTCTGGCTGGTGCTACCCCTTTCTCCCCCATACTTGGGAGACTGCTAGTCAAATCCAAAACTTTGCCAGGAGCTGCTCTGGTCGAGTGTAGAAGATTGGTAGAGATAGCAGGACAGTGCTGAAACTATTTAGTTTTACTCTTCTTTCATAATTCCCAAAAATTCCCATATTCAAAAATGATAACAGCAACAAAACTGAATTCTCTTCAGCCCCTGAAACACAAGTGACCTTTCTCAAATACCTCTTGTCCTACCAAAAACTTGTCCTACAACCACACTATATGTTTCTTAAATGGCTGAGCAGCATTCAGCCTGCTCTAGGAGGAATACCATGTTTCACAAGAGTCTGTGTATAATTACTGATCTACAAATTGCAGTTTGTATCTCTTGTGCATTTTAGATGTGTATTCATTATCCCCACAGAGTTTTCATGAGGGTTTTTTTTTCCTGTATTCCAGTTTCTGCTCCGCAAAAATGTGTAAGATCAGTATAAATAGTTTTTCAGCTTCCATACCCATGTTGAGGGGCATGGTGGCACAAGGAGTGGAACTGCTTCACAGTCACTTTCAGGTGATTTTTTTTTTTTCTTACATCTAACACCTGTTTCTTTCCCATACTCCATTTAAAATCGTATAAAACCACTGTTTTCTTTTGACTTCTAGGTTCACAAAACCCCAAGAATAAGAAAAAAAATGACCTATTAGTTAGGGGAGAATTTAATTTAAAAGTGTGCCCAGATTTTGCTCTGTACATATGAGTACATGAGTAAAGATTATAATAGTATGTATCCATCCTGTAGAGGAATATGAAAATATGAGGATTTTTCAAAGAAATGATCAGGTCTCTCAGAAATAAATATTTCCTTTTTTTTTATATATCTTGGTGAAGCATAGAAGCTAAATTCTTGCTAAAATTTAAAAAATACGAACAACAATTCCACATAATTAGATGGTTAACAGTCTGGCATCAGTTCTGTTCCCACTAATGAATTATCTGATTGAGGACTCAATTAATAAAAAAATTAAAGGAGGATAACATACTTAATAGTAATCGATATGGGTTTACAGAAAATAGATGGTATCAAATGAACTTGGTTTTCTTCCTTTTAATGAGATTACAAATTTGATTGACTTCTAGAGCACATTTAACTTCAACCACAGGGCTGCTGATTACAATTATAATAATTAGACAAAATGCTAAATGCATTAAATAGATCTGAAGCTATCTATTTGAACCTGAAATGGATGAAGAAGAGAGAATAATGACTAAACATGTGAATTCCTAATAGAGTTTCTGGTTTCGGTCCCTGCCCTGACATTATTTTATATTCTCATCAATGAGACTGTGTGACATCATTAACTGTAACATTTGTAAGTGACTGAAAGATTGACAGAAAACTGATGAAGGAGAAAAAATGTACCATGATCTGGATTATTCAACAAGCTGGATGTCAGCAAATAACTTCTTCACAGAGGGAACATGAACTTATATCTCTAAGAAGAAGATACCCTTTCCCTAGGAGATGGTGAAGTCTGCTCTCGAAAGCAGTGATTCTAAAAGTGAATTGTTGGTCATAGGCAATAATCAACTGAGTATGAGTTTGAACTTGAGGGCAGAAGGGCAAGAATGTCTGTGTCTAAATAAACAAAAGGATATAATGCACTTATTCATAAAGGTCACGTTGCATCTGTCACAAATGTGAAGCAATGGCAGGTGGAATATTATGCTCATTTCTGATATATTCCTTTCAAGAAAGCTGTTGGTGAACTGAATAAAGTGATGTGGCATCACTGATGTCATGCCAAAGCATTGTCTGAAGCCTTGAAGAAAATGACCTAGGGCTCCTGGTGATCACCAAGATAAACATGAGCCCACAACGTGCCCTTCCCACAAGGGTAGTAAAATGATACCCTGGGCTGCATTAGAAGGAGTGTTGTAAGTGTGCAGGAGGTGATCATTCCCCTCTGTTCAGCACTAGTGAGGCCACACGTGAAGTACCGTGTCCAGTTCTGGGATCCACAGTGTAAGAGAGACATGGGCATACTTGAGAGAGTCCAATGAAGGACCATTGAGATGATTAGGAGTCTGGAAAATCTCTCGTGGGGAAAGGCTGAGAGAGCTGTAACTGTTTAGCTTTGAGAAGAAAAGGCTCAGGGGGAATTTTGTCAGTGTGTATAAATACCTGAAGGGAAGGTGCAAAGAGGATGGGGCCAGGCTCTTTCCAGTGGTGCCCAGTGCCAGGACCAACATCCATGGGCACACAATGAAACACAGGAGTTTCCTCTGAATGTCAGGAAACACTTTACTGTGAGGATGACCTAGCTCTACCACAGCTGGGCCAGGAAGGTTGTGGTGTCTCCCTCCCTGGATATATTCAGAAGTTATCTGGACATGTTCCTGGGCAACCATCTCTCAGTGGCCCTGCCTTGGCAGGGCTGATGGACCAGATGACCTCCAGAGCTCCTTTCCAAACTCAACCATTCTGTGATTCTGTGAAGTATAGGAGAATCTACCATATAATGAAAAACACAACAAGCTTATTATATTCCTCTTAATCACAAGGTGATACAGACAACTGAAAAGGGTTAACAGATTTACCCAACCAGAAGATTTTGCTGGTTTAAGATTCAAGTTCAACAAAACCCAGAATGGAAAACAGATTTCTATCTTTATCAGAAACACTAGCAGAGGGGTTGGAAATAAATGAACTTTAAGGTCCCTTCCAACCCAACCCATTCTATATGATTCTATGATTGATTTTATGATTCCATGATTCTATCATTCTATGATTCCATAATTCCATGATTCTATCATTAAGAAAGGAACAACTCATTGTTAGGCAAAGATTGTACATCTATGGCCCTAAAAAGTAAAATCAAGACAGCACTATCATTATTTCTTCTACAAAATACACTGCAGCTCATTCAACAGTTAATCCATGGAGATTTTCTGGCCCATGTTCTGCAGGAGTTAGATTAACTGAGCTATTGCAGCTTTTGTTTCTATGAAGCTGTGACTGTCCCCTGCTTCCTGGTCTGTCTGAGGCTGTTTCCATGACTTACACAAGACAGATTGGCTGCTCTACTCTTTATTCAGAGGATGCACAAATGGAAATCCCTAGGGAATGAGACAAGCTGACCAAACAGGCATCATCCATCATTTGCAAAAGACATCCTGCACATGGCATAAGAGGTTTTAACACAATGGGGAACTTTGCTGCATGATGTCCTTTCTGCTGCAACATTGATCACTTTTCTTTTTTGTCAGCCAAGCATCTTCCTCGCATTCACACCTCTAGGATGTAATCAGGTTCCTTTTAATTCATTGTGTGAAAAGGACTGATGATTAAAAGGGAGCAAGGCAAGTCAGAATGGAGCTCCAGTAAAGAGGCTGTTCTGGGCCACAGTCACACACATGGGAGAAATACAAGTAGGACTTGGAGAGGGAACTGTTCTCCTGAATTCCAGTCTCCTCTGCACAACACTTATTAAGGCCCTTTCTTTTATATCCCATGTGTTTTAAAGGATATATCTGATTTATGTTTTAACTGAAGTTTAACAGATTGATTATAAACTTAGAAATAACCCTAGTTATCAGAGAAAAGATTGAAAGAAAAGATTGAAACAAGGCTGGTCACTCAGGGAACTGTGAAACATCTCTTGTAGTTTCAACATGTGATAAAGCCCAGCCTAAGGCCCCTGAAACAAAAGTGGGATGTAACTTTTAGTTACCTAGTTGGAGAAACAAAAAAGACCATGTTGAACTTCAAGACTGAAGATTAATGTTGGCAAAATGGGGACATGATACTGTAATCGTTTTTTTAAGGAGCAGAGTCATTACATTTTGAGGAAGGTATTCTACTCCATAAACAAATCTGATTTTCAGAGTGCAGGTGATTAAAATTTTTTTGCAACACACATTATCTTCTGGTAGCCAAATCAAATAATTAGATGTTCATTTCAGAACTGGGAGCGGAAGAAAGGCTAAAATCTGAATTTTCAACTTTCTGTTTTTAATACTGGAGAACAAAATGTTTAATTTTAGAGCTGTTAAAATGATTCATTTACACTTGTTCATTCCTATGCCTTTTAGGCAGGAAACATAGATTTTTATTGTGTTTGTGCATTTATAATAATGAAAGCAATGATATACAATTACCTTAGGATTACAACTCTAAATTGCATGTTTATATTAATATTAATATCATATTCTATCACTCGAATGACTATTGCATGGAAGGCAGTGAGGATGCAGTTAATAATTCAAACAACAAGTTTGTTCCCAGTTTTTTAGACTATATCTGAACTATGTGCCATGAGTCTAACTGGCACAGAATAGCTTGTATCTGTATTATGAAATTAAATCTCTAAACCAGGGTGGTTATGTCTGAACTGCCTCCTGGAAATAGCATCTCGTCTTTGCAGACCCCCAGACTGTGCCTGTGAGCTGCCTGAAATTACTGACATGGGACAAAACCAAGGCAAGGTCCTGGGAACTGTTGATCAATAGAAAAGTTGAGCACCCAGAAACATTCCCTGCCATTGTTGTTCAGCCTGGAGAAGAGAAAGCTCCAGAAAGGCCTTATAGCAGCCTTCCAGTTGCTAAAGGTGAGCTACAAGAAAGATGAAGAGCAACTTTTTACAGAGGCATGTAGCCATAAGATGAGTGGCAAGTGCTTTAAACTGAAAAAGGGTAGATTTCTATTAGATGTAAGGAAAAACAAAGTTCTTCATTATGAGTGTGGTGAGAGACTGGAACAGATCGCCCAGAAAAATTGTGAATGACCCATCCCTGGAAGTGTTCAAGGCCAGTTTGGATGGGGCTTTCAGCAACCTCGTCTAGTGGGAGGTGTCCCTGCCTGTAAGATTCTATTAACCTAGAGGGGAAGGGAAGGGAAGGGAAGGGAAGGGAAGGGAAGGGAAGGGAAGGGAAGGGAAGGGAAGGGAAGGGTCTTAAACTCTCATGAAAAAAACATAGTTACTGAGAATTTTAACTTAGGACTCTATTATCTAGGCTAGAGTCCCTGATGGCCACAATTCAGTATAGGAGCAAACTGAAGTGAGCATCCAGGGAATGATGTGACTCTGGATATATTATGAGAAATTTTGGTAGCCTGGAATACATTTCCCATATAGATACAGTTTGCTGACTTTGCTATGTGTCCTTTCAGGTACCCATAATTTTTTTAACTCCCTAAAGCATTGCCTATGGTCATATATTGCCAAAAAGCAAGCTAAGAGAGTGGCAGAAATAAAAAGAAACTATGAGAGGGTGATACTAGAGGAGGAAAAAAAATAAATCTAAAATCAGGTAACAGGGTAGGTTTTACATTTTCTTCTCTTTCCTTAAAACTGATCAACTCTCTCCTTCCATGAAATTTAAGTGCTGTATCTTGAGCATAGATAACACACTTTGCAGTCTATGTTCTAATATGTGAAGGGTGTATTACCTTGTATAAATATAACTTACACCTTATTTTTCAGCCAAATCACATACAAGCAGTTTGTATCCACATAAACATAGCTGAATTAAACAAATAAAAATGGAATCTCCTAACTTTCTGTCTTATTAAACATTCAGTAAAACTGAGACATCCTTTTAATGGCTGCAGTTTTTCTGTCCTTGATTATGTGACTATTTAAGTGCAGGGCTTTTGTCTGGGTATGGGAACAATAAAAAAATGAAAAGTACATGGTTTATTCAAGTGAATGAGCCAGTTCCAAGTTTAAGTGTCTATATCCCAGCTGAGGAAACTGAAAGGTATGCTTCTATGTTTAGTTTAAAATTTTTAAGGAAACAAATTTAGAAACTTTTCTGTGTGTTTTGTCTGGCTTCTGGGAGGAAGCAGATTTAGAATGTATACATTTACTCTCAAAAGGTGAATGTGGAGAGGAAAGATAACCCTACAGCTGTGATAGCAGCTCTTGGGACTCCCCAGACTCCTCTTTGTGTTACAAAGTATAAATCATCCAGTGGTAGACCGTGCATAAAGTCTTTGGCTTAACATTGCATCACCTAACTCCTGCTTTTCCCGTCAATTGTGCAAAGCCATGAAGCTAGGACTCAGGATCCTGTTCAAAGAGCAAAGGCAGTGTTGGATCCTCAGACAAGGAGATACTAACCAGCAACATGGAGCAACCCAAGCTCCTAAGAAGGGACAGTAAGACATGAGCAAGGCTTTGCACTCACTGCCTTAGGGAGCCAAGAGTTTATTTGAAGTTCACTATCCTTGTCTTAAGTTGGGCATCTACGTCAGATCAAAATACAGATTATGAGATGATACAAGAAAAAGGACCTGAAACACTCTTCATTCTTAACCTGATTATCACTCCTGCTCCAAAGAGTTCAGAGCATGTAGAACAATTCTGAAGAGGAGATGCCAAAGCTGTGTAGGGGGATAAAATGCCATGACATGAGTAGGGTACATAATTAAACCCGGGTATCAGAGTTCTCCGCAGTATATTAGTACAGGCAACACATGGAGGGGCTTCTTTCCAAATAGCCCATAGGTTCTGTGGTGCTTGATCTGTGAGAACTAGACTGGGAAAAAATGGACACAAGCAGGCAATGTGTGCTTACAGCCCAGAAAACAAAATATATCCTGGGCTGCATAAGTTGGGATTCCTGCTATCAAAGACTGTTGGCCAGGTGAGTACCACAGATAGATGAGTGACATATGAGCTCATTTTTTGTCAAGATTAGACAATTCAGTGTGTTCATTGTGAGATGCTCACTACAAGAAAAACACTGAAGTGCCGGAACATGTCCAAAAAATGGCAACAAAGCTGGTGAAGGGTCTAGAGAACAAGTTTTCTAAGGAGAGGCCGAGGGAACTAGGGTTGTCTAGCCTGGAGAAGAGGAGGCTCAGGGGAGACCTTCTTGTTTGCTACAGCTACCTGAAAGGATGTGTATCGAAGAGGGGGTTAGTCTCTTTTCCCAATAACAAGGAAGAGGACAAGAGGAAATGGTTTCAATTTGCATCAGGAGATGTTTAGGTTGGTTATTAGTAAAAATTTCTTCTCCAAAAGGGTTGGAACAGCCTGGAACAGGCTGTCCAGGGCAGTGGTGGAATCCCCCTCCCTGGAGGTATTTAAAAGACATGTGGCAGTGTGGGCTGTGGTTTAGTGGTGGACTTGACAGTGTTAGGTTTATGGTTGGACTCAATGATCTTCAAGGTCTTTTCCAACCTAAATGATTCTATGAAATCCCCAAATTGAATTGTTTCTCCATCTCAGCATGACTGACTATCAGCATGGCTTTCCTGGTTATGAGTGGATATTTGTTACTACAAGCTCAAACCAAACTTTGATATTTTGTATCACGCTGTCTAGTTTGTACCTATCTGCTTCTTCATATTTCAGAATACTTTTATCCTAAAAAGAAATACCAAATATATGAGATATTGTTTTAAATTTTCCTTTCTATCCATCTACTCCCTTCTTTAAAGTTTCCTCCTCTCTGCAGTATTCCAGTGATTTGATGACTTTACAGTTACTGCCAAAAATAGAGAGCAGAGTGTCCTCTCTCTCAGCTGGAAATATTTACTGAGAGTATCTTTAGTGTCTCCTTGTGGTAAGGATTTGGATTTCCATGGAGTTGTCTCTGACTGTCTTAAGCTCCTTGCTGTCATTCATCCCTTTCAATTCCTCATCATTCCAGGAGATCCAGATGCACAGGGGAAAGATAGAGAGAAAAACCAAAGGTTTTCTGGAAAGGGAGCAGAAATGCCCTCCAGAAAACTGACCAAATGTCTTCAAACATACTACAAATTACTTACTAACAGGACTCGGATCTTTCCAGCAAAAAGTCATCTAAAGTATTCCCTTGATTTGCCAAACGTAATTGTAAGCATGCTCTTAAAAATGGGAGAGAGACAGCTGGTGGGATTTCTGTTTTGTGACTCTTGGATAGATGATTCATTACCGAGTCTCCCTGATGCAGAGATTTTATAGTCTATTCCTCTTGTATAAAAGGTCAGGAATCACAGAAAATACTTTGCCAGTCTTCAGAAAGATATTTCTGTCCCTTCTTTTCACAGGTGGGTCACACTGAGGATTGAAATGGTCACACCAGACCTTTCTACCTTGCCTGCTCCTAAGTATGGTTATTAGGATGTTTCAGAGCCCTTTTCAGAGAAGACGTTCCAGAGTTACTGTCTCTACCCTGTCCTCCCTGGCTGCAAGCAGTGGTATGGGGACATTCGCAGCTCCAAGGCAGCAGGAGTTGGGTCCTGATGCCCAGGGGTGACTCCTTCACCCTGGTCTTGGCTTTAAGAATGGGCTGAAAAGGGCTGTTGCAAAAGGTGTTCCAGGGAGGCCACCACTGGTGGGAAAGCACTCAGCCTCTTCCCACAGGGTTAAAACTGTGGAAAACTGTTTGGGCCTGTCTATAGGGGCTCAGCATATGTGACTGAGATTAGCTGGCTTGCTACAAACTGGTAGTCTTATCTAGAAGAGCAGGCAACAGCAAGAGGGTTTGGTGATGTACCTCCACAAAGAATGAGCCCTGGTGACTTGGGAAAAATGTAAAATGATGGATACAGACATTTTATCAGGGCCTGTAGTGTTAGAACAAGAGGGAATGGTTTTAAACTGAAAGAAGGTAGATTCAGACTAGCCATAAGGAAGACATTTTTTACACTCAGGGTGGTGAGACCCTGGCCCATATTGCCCAGAGAGGTGGTTGATGTTCCATCCCTGGAAACACTCCAGGTGAGGTTGGACAGGGCTCTGAGGAACCTGCTCTAATTGCAGATGTTCTTGCTCAGCGAAGGGAGGTTGGACTGGATGACCTTTCAAGGTTCTTTCAAACCCAAACCATTCTATAAGTCCATGAAAAACCCTGGTTATGCCTGCAGGTGTAATAGGGAAACTAGATTTAAAAAACAATATAAAAACAATATAGGAAGATGGATTTATTTTAATAGATGAGTCTTGGCATTATTCACAAAGAACAGGTGTAAAATGCACACCAAAGCAATGATTTTTGATTTTTTTAAATCCATGAATAAGCAGGTAGGAAATTTTAAGCTACATTTTGAGATACCTGTAGTGTTGTATGATTTTTTTTTTCCCCTCGTATTTTCCCCAATATTTTACACATTTTTTTTTACTTAATGAAAAATACTGTTTTGTGAAATACACACAAGAACACCTGGAAGAAAAGCATCAGAATAAAAAAAAAAAAAGCTATTTTACACAAAAAGTTACCGCACACATCCAAATACACTGCATTTTCAGTTCGAACTGTCAGAAAGCTGCCTTTACCTGAGAGCCTGCAGCGAGCAGCAGAGGGCGCTGAGATAAATGGATTTATTTTCCACTCCAGCCAACCAGTACGGATTCGTTGCGAGTTGGCTGTAGAGGACACGATAAATTTAACAGGCAGAACAGGATTGAAAGTCTATTTATGAAACACGATTTTGAGCAGGTACAGGCAAAATTTAAAAAATAAAAATAAAAATCTCCCAAACATTATATGAAATGAGAGGAGCACAACCGGATGAATTAAGATGGATTTTATTTTTTTTTAATCACTTCTAGCCAAAGTGGCCATCGTGGTGTTGCAGGTCCTCTCCCTCCCAGGGATATTGACAGACATCTCATTTAGATTACTTGGATATTTGACCTAAGTTACACTCTGTGTTTAAAAGTGTGGGATAAAATATTTATTCTAATTACAAGGTAGGGGGTCAAACCCTGAGCAGAGTTTCTGTGGCCAGCAGGTGTCAAGGGAGGAGATTCTACCCCTCTACTCTGCTGTGGGGAGACCCCCCTGCAGTGCTGGGGCCAGCACTGGTGCCCTCAGCACAGCAGAGACAGGGACCTGTTGGAGTGGGTACGGGGAAGGCCACAAAAAAGATCACAGGGATAGAACACCTCTGCTATGAAGAAAGGTTGAGAGTTAGCCTGGAGAAGAGAGGGCTCTGGGGAGACCTTATTGTGGCCTTTCAGATGTTGAAGTGGGACTGTAAGAAAGAGAGACGATTTTATCAGGGCCTCTTGCAGCAGGTAAAGGGGTGATGGCTTTGAACTAAAAGAGGGTAGACTCAGGCTAGGTGGAAGGAAGGAACTGTTCACAATGTGAATGGTGAAACACTGGCCCGGGTTTCCTGGAGAGGTGGTCGATGCCCCATCCCTGGAACCATTCAAGATGAGGTTGGCTGGGGCTCTGAGCTCCCTGCTCTAGTTGAAGCTGTCCCTGCTCAGTGCAGGGTGGGTTGGACTAGATGACCTATAAAGTCCCTTCCAACTCAAAACATTCTGTGACTCTATGTTTCTATATTAAGAAAAAATCTGTGTAAATAAGAACCTGAAGGACAGACTGATACCTGCGTGATTTCCTACCAGAGGAAATGTTTGGCTGTTTGTTACTCCCGCTTCTGGATATAACCTAGGGCAGAGGGGGGGTGGGGGGGAGGGGGGCTGAAAGGAAAGCAGC
>JANHFX010019562.1:0-19713 GCA_027560015.1 Chloroceryle amazona
CCTTCTTTTTTTTATATTTTTAAATACATATATACTAAGAACATTTTTTTCAGTTTGTATTTTAATTTCTTCATTCCCTTCTTGAATGATTATTAATTACAAGTATTCAATCACATCTACTTAGTTAATAATAAGGAATCTAACTGAAATTTAATGTCTCACAGTTTCTACCTGTAGGGATTTTTTTCCTATATCTAGTTAAGGAAGCTGGATATAAAAATCAATGACAGAAGGGATGTCATTAAATGTCAGCTAAGTGATGCCAAATGTGCTACAAAGTTTTAAAGTGCCTTTTGTTAGACTTGTGAGAGCTTTGGTGAAGATCTGAAGTGACCTTAAAACTCTCCCAAGACTGCCATGTTCAGAGTTTATTATCAGATCCATGTGCTTTACTTTTCTTTCCCTTTTTCTTTTCTTCTTTGAGTGCCCTCTCTGTCATGTGACCCACTGGTCACCCTCTTACACTATGATGTTTTCAATAATCTACAAAAATTCCCAGTGCTTTGCACAGCCTGCTTGGTTTCAGTCTGCTGTGTGTTTCAATCTAAAGTGTAGCACTTAGAAAAACACACACTTTTAAAATGGATTTACACATAATTTCACAAAGAGTCTAGAGTCTTAGGGCTGACAGCTATTGCATGCTAAACACATATGTTGTTTTATTCCATTCAGTGGTCTAGCCATCTATGAGCTTGCTTGGAGTCTCCGACACAATCCTTCCTTGTTTCTGAATGCCATCTCCTGGACTTCTCTGATGAAATATTCACTTTTCTTTGTCCACAACTGTGATGAAAAATCTTCCAGACATACCTTTTTATGTCACCTGGTATTGGAAGTCTTGATCATCTCAAAACTTTCTCCAGTACAGAGTGTTCCATGTCCACTCTCAGGTGAGAAGTCTCTTGATGAACATTCATATAGTGTCCATATTTCATAAAAACTAAGGAATCTATTTTTAAATACATATCTTTCTATAATCATCATCCTTCTAGGCTACTGTTTCTATAGAAGCTGACAGACTTTAAAGACTGCCACACCCAAAACAGTACACAAGAATTGATTATTTCTGGGGAAAAAACCCAGGATGAATGAATGTGTGAGACAAATTTCAAGCCAGAAAGACACAACAACACAAGGTAAGTGATCACTGAATCTCTGGATTTCATAAGTTGTTTTACAACTCTCTGAAGCAGTCAACAATCCCAAGTGTTTTTTTTCCATAGTTTATATTAATTAAGCATATCTTTTAACATTATCCCACTTAATATTTATTCATAGCTTGCTATCAGTACCAAAATTTACTGAAAAAATGTATTTCTGCAAAAGTATCACAAACATAATTTTCTGGGTTTATATGTAATGTTGTTACATTTTCCTTTCCTTCCTTACAAAGTCTTTCTTACGACTTTGTAAGGAGGTTAATTTTAATATAAAGTTTCCACTATTATTTCAGTTTATTCTGTCATTGTTTTGATGTTGAAGGACAAAGTTATTACCAATACAAAAAATGCATTAGATTATAATGAATAAGCTTCCCCTCTTAGAATAAGAGGGCACTGTTTGATTTGCTTTGCCACATTTAGTGGTGGGAAATACTGACATTAACTTTGAGGCAATTGGAGTACTATTCATACTTGAGATAGTGAACTGAAAATAACAGCACTGCCAGAGACTCAGATACATAGAACACCACATATTATCACTATTTTCTCATTGTCATTGCTTAACTGAGGTGTCTTTCAGGCATTTGACATTTGACAGATACTTTATGTGCAGCACTAAAAAATGCAATTTTTAACTCTTCATATAATGACTAACACATGTTTTCATCCAACTACATTTTTTCACTGTTTTCTGTTAGGAGACTGAATGAATCCATGGATGTTTTGTTCACTGAAGAGTTTTGGGTTTGAACAAAGCTCATGTTGAGAGAAACTGAATATTACTGTTTGACAGCTGCATGTATTTTTAAAAACTATTCATGGTCTTAATATGTTTATTTGAAAAATAAGGTGAGCACTTAGAACAAACACAGCACAAAATTAATTTGATCCTTAGATACTTCTCCATGTACACGAGTGAAGTAAGGTAAAACTTTTTACCTCCAGTGGATTTCTGTATTAATCAGCATCATTTCGTGCAGAACTCCCTTCTGAAAGATGAACTTCAGTGTTCACTTCATGGCTAGCAGGCTTCTGAAAGGGAGGGTTATTGATAAGGAATTGTTTGTCCTCGGATACAAGGTGAATGTTTTCACTTCCTTTTACAATTTCTTAATTTCCTGTATTTCTTAGTGTCTTATTGTATTTGGCTTGTTTTCTTCACATTGCTCTATTCTGCTGTTCAGTTAAAATCAAATTAATAATTCCTAAGCCTCACAACATGAGCTAAAGCCTTTAGAAGATTTCTGCATTATCATTTGATGTGGTAGTTTCAGACAATCAAGTAAATGTCCTGAATTTGATTTACTGATGGCCCAATACGTTATTAGGAATCTGCTGGAGGCTACAGAAAATCTGGATTCCTGATACAAAAGAGTGGTGATAATTGTGAATTACTACTTTTTTTCCCCTTCCTTTTAATTTTTTTTTTCTTTTTCTTTTTTTTTTCCCTCCAGGCATGTTTTAAAGAATTATTATATCTAAACCCAGAAAGGTCAGTTTGTTTAAATGCTTAATTATGGTAAGGGAGGTTGCAAGCTAACAAACTTTTAATTGATCAGAAGATGCTATCAAAATATAGGTATGTAATTTATGATTTACAGTTTTTCTCCGGTGATAAAGGTCAGATTTCTCTATTATGGCATAGCTTGGTCTGGTTTAGATAAATCCAAATGGGAAGATTGCAATGTGTCATCAGGACATCACTGATGTTATATTCTAAGGGATTCCTTTACTTTGGAAGATTTCACTCATATAGAAAATACATATTTGTTTTTTTTATGGTTCCTTAGACTCATGGTTTCTTCATGCCAAGTTCTTTCTAAAAACTTTCTAAAAATTTTGTCAGCATTGTGGTGATAGAAAGAAAAGGAATGCCATTCTTTTTAATTGCTTTAACACTTCCACAGGAAAAAAACCCCACAGATTTACAGAAGGCTTTAGCTAGAGAACTGAACTTTTTGTTAGCATTTCCCTTAAAAAAATTTACTTACCTAGTCCCCAAAAAAACAAACCAAAAATCCCAGCTCTAGCACAAACACAATCAGATATGAAATAGTATCAGCATGGTTTATGTATCCTACTAATATGCCCTAGTTGTCATGGAAGTAGTTAACATGTATTCCTTAGACTCTCTGTTTAGGGCTGTCACAGATTCACGAAAATCTGCTTTTCCAGATACTGAATTTAATAGGAAAACAAACATTAAATTCAGTGAAAGAAACAAATCTGGAATAAGAATAGTTCTGCCCATAGACATGTATTTTGCAATATGTTAAGAATGAAATCCTTTGCCTATACATTACTAAGTATTGCACAGGTGCTATTAAGGTATTTCCTGTTGAAGACAATGGAAGTCATGCAACTATAGTTCAGACATCTCCGCGGTTTTAGTGGTATGTCTAAAATTTATTCAGGCAAGTTACCACTCCACCTACATTGTGCAAAGCAATGCAATCAAGAAGAAAAGTGAAAAGTTGAGTTTGGTCACAAATCCATTGCATAATGACATGTTTCCATAAGAGCAGACTTCAAATTCCTGGGAGACTTTGATTGCAGCTATAGATTGCTTCATTGGTCCACTGCAGCCATAAGGTACATTGCTATCAATTCTGGGCTATTCTAACATGATTGTTGTGAGTTTATTTCATGAGGAAATAAAAAAGTCAAACCTATGTCAAATATATTTTTTCCATGCAAAATACTTCAGTAGTTCTAAATGGAGTTGCTGAGGCATCATCAACATATCTTTATTTGATGAGAAAGTCTAAATATAATCTGAAGTGCTGCAGAAGATGAGATTAAAAAAAAAAAAAGGAAGATGAAAAGCTATAAGCTTAATTTTGAACAAAAGCAAGGAAAACTGACTCGTCTCTTTCTGCCAAGAATGTTCAGTTGTGTTAAAACCAGCCTGTAGTTCTACTCTTCAGGATCCAGGCCTATCAAAAGGTGTCCTAGACATTTGCCTAATAAATTAACCTGTAAAATAATGAACTAGTTCCTCTGTGGGTTGTTGACAATGTGCAACATTCTTCTGTGACTTCTGGCTACAAATGAAGTTCCTACAAACCCACTGATTGAATTATCGTTGTTTTTAGGACTCTGAATTCACATTGAATAGATAGATTTTATATAGATTGCAAATGACATCAACAGAGATTTCATTACTACTATAACAAAAACTAGAGTTCATTACAAAGCTACACTGCAAAATATACCAGTTCAAATGATAATGCAGAAAAAGGCTAGTCAAACCCAGTATCCCTGATTCATATCAAAGGACATCTCACATCTGGAGAGAGAAATCTGTGGCCTTCACACAGGGGCAACTTGATGCATTCAACTTTTCCACTGTTTTTATGGGGTCATGAATGCCATGATCTCACATTGTTTGACTGAGCAGTATTTCATCAATAGGCAGGTATTGTGTCTGTTTGAAGTCAGGTTTCAATGCGTAGGGAGTATGTACACAGAAAAGAAAGCCTCAGGAGCAGATGACACTACACAGGAGAATTTGTAGAATGGGGGTTGGGGGGTGGGTGAAGACTTTAACTGTATCCGTCCAACAGTGTAGTTATCTCTGTCTAATTAGTTTTGTTACATTGCTACAATAATTTTACTAGATACAGCATTGAAGTGGGGCTCAGAAGGTAATCAGCAACTAACAGCTATAATGGCCATTCATTACACTTGCTGACTGAACAATTAGTAACTGATTATGTTACTTTTCTTGTGTACGTGCTAGCCTTTTTTTTATTATTGTTATTTTTTAATATATTATACTATTTCTGAGTACATGAAGCATACACATTTGAAGTCACATGAAAAGTTCATCTCAAATTCTTACTTAGTTTAGAATGGAATATGGAAGAAACATAAAGTGGAAGAAATATGAAATAAGAAGTAACGACAGAATGACTCATCACTCCCCTAATTTGAACCTAGGCTTCCTCTCTCTTCAAATACATATCTCACTCTATTTGAGTAGATGCCACCTTACAGAAAAAAGTGAAAAAAATGTTGTCATAATTCTGGTGAAATGGAGATGGGGATCAAGATGCAAACATGTATTTGGACATTGTGTTACTGACCCCTAAGTCATTGAATTGTGATACTAGGATGCTGAATTGATAAAATGGATGGAGTGTCTGTGTACATCTCTTCACAGGAGAACAGTTCTCAAAAATTACATGTATTGGTAAATTACTAGTCAGCTGTCTGTATCCATATTAAAAAATAAATAAATTTAAATCAGCTACACTGACAAATTCCTGATATGCACAGAATCAAGGAAATGGTTGCATGAGACAAACATGCCTTTGGATTATTGAGACAAAGGACTTGTTGGAAAAAAGAATATGTGTGGTCATAATGTAAAGGAGCAATAGTACTTGGCAAAACTGGTACTAAATACTGCCACTATGATTTCAGAAACATCAAGCAAAAGAATATCCAGAATGGCTACCTTTATAGATATTCTTGGAATATTAGATTAATCAATATGGTTGTGGTATTACCTTCCTCTGAAAAATTCCTAGAAGACTAAAGTTAACTATATTTTTTAATACTGGAGATTCTTCTATCAAATCTAAAAAATCAGTTTATGTGCAAATGTAAACAATAACTACCTATTGTTAGATAGAATAATGAAAGAAAAAAAAAAAGTCATGCTGCACCAAGGACATAGACTGAAGAAAGCACATTCTTGAAAACAAAACCCGTATGGATTATAAAATACAAGAATTTACAATATCTGACTAATGGTCAAATCTGAGGATATATTCTTCCATTTCTTTGTCGGTGAAATTAAAGGTTTGAACAACACTGAAAGCAACAGACTTGCAAAAGTTCTTTCAGGGAGAAATATAAATGTCATTAAAAAGTAAAACCAAAAGTTTTCAAGAATGTTAAATGACAGAGAAAATTTTGCCAATAATACCTGATCTGTTTACTATGTATTCATTGAATTTCTTTGGACACATTTATTTTATAAAAAAACCTCTGTTGTTGTTGGCATGTTCTGCACACACTCACTGCACCCCTTCTGAAATTTGTGGACAATGTCTTAGTTTTGTGCAGTGGACATGATACAGCAGCTGAGAACAGGTTTTAAACTGAATTTGTTGCAAATAAAATTGCATAGCTCACTTGAGCTTACAAATATTTTAGCAGAACCAGAAAAACAAGCTGAAGATAGATAAAAGAAAGCTCAAGGAGATTTGAAGGTGTACATGAGATATGTGGTGACTATTTTGTGCCAGGTGTTTAATCTTTCACTCTGATTTTGAAACAAATCTTTTTTTCAAAACAAATCTTGATACACACTCAAATATCTGATGGTCACAATTTAATTTTTGTTTTTTACAAAAAATATAGATATGTTGACATAAATTTAGTGACATTATAGATTAGATCTTACCATTCTAGAACCATGAACATTTTAAATACAGCTGTACAAAAAATTGAAAACCAGGCTCATTACAGGACAGACTATGAAGCAGGATGTCTGACTAACAGAGTGCTGTGATTTTTATCAATCTTGCCTAAAGAATACTGTCAAAACCATGTGTCATTTTGCACTTTTAGAAGCCTGAGTATCATCTAATTTTTCCACCATATCTCCTTGATTTTCATTGGAATAGTTTTTGTGGATATTTAAACATCTTACAGGTTATTTGAGCTCCTTATGCTAGTTCTGGAGTCCCCAGAGGACAGGGAGTATTTTGCATGTTCACTGTGCCCTCTTCTTAGCACATCAAAATTTTAAAACTCACAACATTAAAGAAGTTATCCCCCCTCCAGACACACACATATACACACTGGTTCAAAGAAGTTAAGGAGGTCTCAGCTGGAAACTGCTATTCAAGTTAGCTTCAACACATTTAAGGTCACAGTTCAATTGTCAGATATTATGTATGGTATAGAAGCAGCTGGTGCATCTCAGAAGAAATATTTCTGAGCTAATAACAGACAAGAGCCAGTTAAATGATTTAGGAAACATGAAATTCCATAAGTGGTTGGAACAGATCTAAATTATATTTGCCCTTATTTTCATTCCTATGTTGCTGAAGAAGGGAGAACCATCTTATACTGAGATTTGTTCTTACCTCTTTTCTCTGTAGCTCTTAATTTACCATTCTTCCACTCACAAAAAACTTTCCATAGCACCAGATTCATTCAAATAAAGCAAGCTCATAAACATAGATGTATATGTTGTGATAAAGTCCATTGACAGTTGTGTGGGATGCTCCTGAAAACCCTAAAGCATATTATGGATAAATAAGACAAGTGGTTTTAAATGTAAACAGTTTTGTATCAAAGTTCTCAGGCAGATATCTTTTAGAAGTGATATCTTAGAAATTGCTGGAGCTACAACTGTATCTACTGTTTTCCAGTTCATGTACAGATACTGAAGATTCCACCATTATTAGAGAAAAAAAACTGTTACTTAATATCACAATACAGTCCTCAGTTCTTGTGCAGGGTCGGAGACTCTGAAAATGAGCATTTATGATCAAAATACCACCCTCTTTAAAAGTATCTTCAATAAATAATGAAACAGCTCCCCTACTGTTTAGCATATAGGGCTCCTTTTATAATTACTGGTTTCGAAGTTAACTCTTCAGAGACAAGGGGGAGGACTAGAAGAGAAAAAATGTTTAAAAGATGTTTGGGTTTATTACGAGAAATATTTGCATGATCTTTGGCAATGTTGGGATAATTCAGACTAGTATAAGATTAGGGAGCTAAATATTTCTCTCAAAAGGGATCAGTTCTTGCTTTGGCAACTTGAGGTAGATGTTGATGTATTTAGCTAGGGATTTTTTTTAACCATTTTGTTCAAAACTGTGGCTTCTGTATTAGGAGAAGAAGCAAAACAAGCTCTCAGTAAATTACTTTAAATTATGCATGTCACAGCAATAAATAATAATTTACTTGATAAAGAGTAGAAAATATTACATGGTTTAAAATGATAAAAGCAATTTTGGTAATAAACTGGAAATAAAACATAACTTGAGACACAAGCAAGCTGTCCTGTCACCTAATTTGTCTTCCAGCTGTGGCTAAGATTTTAAGGTGAAGCTATTTATTTTGAGCAATTGTCATAAAGATTCAGCCAAAGATGTAATGTTATTGCATAGTAGTTGATCTTTGAACTGTTCCAGAATAAAATATTATATAATTTAAAATTATCTGTCCTAGACATCTTTTTTCTTTCACTTTTTTCCAATCGCTTTAAGTGAAAATGTTTTTATTATCTGCATTAGGATCTCTTTCGATGAATAATGACAAACATGGTTTTAAAAATAAAGTAACCCTATGCACTGAAAAGTGATATGTCTTGTCTACTTCTTATGTTTTCTTCAACTATAATGTTTTGTTATGTTCAAGCACAGAGTGGAAGCATATGTATATATGTTGTATATATTTACGTATGTAGCCAATATTGATAGTATAATTTAAATCTTAACAGTCTAGTTCAAGAGTCACTGTTAGTCTGCATTAGTGACCAAATTAAAAAAAAAAAAAAAAGCCGTTAAAATTATTACACATACTCTTTGTTTTTACCCTTTACCTTCATTTTACACTAACCCTCCTGCTGCTCCTCTGGGTCCAAAGGTTGGTATTTTACCACTGATGTTGGCAGCGGGAGTGTGTTTCAGCATCTGGAGTGCTTTGCTGGGAAGAATATGATGTCCATGTTGGTTTATTCTTTCTGACTCTAGGATCCTGTGAAGTTATCTTTATGTGTTTACTAACATACTTTTACACATACCTCTTTCTCTGCTGTTACAGCTCCAGGTTACATATGAATTTGCTGTATAAGGTGGTTTTTGCTTACATTAGACATAGCTATAGAACAGTATAATATTTCTCTTTGTTGGTCTTAAAACCAGTTTTGCCCAGCTCTAGGTAGGAATTTCTTTAGCTGGCCAGTGGCAAGTCTGTGACCCATCTCTTGTTGTTTTATGGCTTAGTTAGGACTTGTATCGGCAATGGCTAGATTTAAATGTTGGGTTTTTTTGTATTGCAGTTGATTTCCAAAGGAAGAAAAGCAAAATGCATACATATTTCCCAGGGAAGACAATACTTCTTCCTCAGGAGAAGGCATGCCAAGTCCTGTAGGAGTCATTCAAGACTGGAGGAAAAAAACAACTTAAGAATCAGGGTACAGACCACAGGGATAACCAGAGGGATTATTTAAAAGCTGTGAATTTGTTTCCTTGAACTGGACAATAACAAAAAATTGTTATTGTACAGTTCTGGAATTATGATCAACCCCATGGTTGTGAGCTGTGCATCCTTCAGCAAAAGTTATTGGTAAACAGAGAATCTATATCTATGCACCAGCAAGAAAGCAATTTCACCTTTGTATCAAGCAAATAACCCCCAGGGAGTCCTCCAGGAGAAGTTTATTTATTCTTTCTTTGGATGGAAAGACCTTAACCAGACTGTGAAATACCTGGAATAGTTCTCCTAATCTGAGTTACATGGCTGTGACATTGACAGCAAGAACTTCACCTTCACTGTAGGAAGGATGTCAGTTTATAGTAATTGTCAACCAGGAAGAATAAAAAGGCTTTTTAACAAGACAGTATTTGCCTCCCATAGCAATACTCTAATCTTCTTGGATGACAAACTCTGATTAAGAAGAGTAGAGGGCTTTGGAGATAGAAATATCTTGATGATGAAAGATATCCGAATAGACCTGTCAAAAGAAAGGTGGATCTCCCCTAGTTTGCCTTCAAGGGAAACATGTACATACATAACATGTATTAGCATGAGAATTGAGCCTAAGACCCACATACTAAGACATTAATTTAGCTGATTGCCTAAAGCACCTCAGTTCCACACTTACCATTTTTTTTTGCTCTGGTTTTGAACTTAAGAACAAACTCATTGCAAAGCTGCAGGGCAAAAAAAAATTAATTAGGTTGCTGAATCAGGCTAGAGAGAAGGAATTTAAAAACATATGCTGAGCATGCAGTGATGGTATTAAGGGCACTAAAGCTCAACTGGAACAAGCAACAGACATTGAGAGCAACTGGGAGGGTTTCTGCCAGTAAGTTGAAATAAAAGAATAAACAAGAAGAGTGTGTGCATTGCTAAATAGGTAGGTGATGTAGTGACAGTAAATGAAGATAAGGGATGGGATAACCAGTGTTTTGCTTCTTTGAGTGTTTGTGAGAGTCTCATAGACCTTTGTGTCTAGAGGGGTTTTAAGGAGGAAAGTTAGTGAAAGTAGAAACGTTTGATTCATGGATGTCTTGAGAAATCTCAACACTTATGGGTCCATAAAACCAGGTGAGATGCACCCAGGAATGAGTGCTGAAAGAGCCTATTAAGGAATCTCTCTGAGAATTTTAGAGTCTGGAGAAGGTCTCCAGTCACTGGAGAAAGATAATATTTCATTATCTTCAAGAATAACAGGATAAAAAAAAATGGGTAACTCTACTGTAGTTGCCATTACTTCATTTCCTGGGAAAATCATGGTCCAAGCTCCCTTTGAAGAGATTTCTGGTCACAGGAAGAAGAATTTGTTTGTTAATTGCTTCTGCTTGAAGGCCAGTTACAAGCAGAGGATCTCACCATCCATCATATTTAATATCTTGACCAATGATCTGGAGGAAGAGCTGGGGTATGTATCCACCAGGTTAACAGGTGATATACAGTGTGGGTGAACCAGTTGATTCATGCAAGAGAAGGTCTCCATCTAGAAGCAGTGGGTCAACTGAAAGGAAGGGACTGACAGGAGCCCCATGCTTTTGGGACAACATCAATGGGCAGCCATGCCCATGGCAGGCAGGCCCCAGCAGAAATGCTGTTGAGGCTGTGAGCAGCACTGGGGAGCAGATTTTAGGCTCAGTTAGTCAGTGAGCTGAACAGGGACCAGACTTATACCCAGGAAGTGGACAAGACCAGCAACACCCAAGATGGAATGTACAGGGCACAGCCCAGGAGCCACTGGACAGGATTATTCTCTATTAAAGTGACATCTAGAATACTGCATTCTGTCTAAGAAGAATGTTTAATAAACCAAATTAAACCCAGTGGCAGTCAGAAAGGTGACTGGGGGCTGGAGTACAGACCCTGTGAGGAAAAATGAGGGACTGTGGCTGAATCATATTGGAGCAGAAAGAGCTTTGGTGTGTGGAGGTATAAAGAGAACAACTTAATAACAGCCTACCCATACCTGTGAGGAGGATGCTGAGGGTACAGAGACAGACTCTTTACTGAGGTGCACTGTGGGATAAAAATAGGCATTGGTCAGAGTCTGAAGTAAGAGTAGTTCCTATTGGATAGAAGGCAGGGAGGATGGGGTGGGGTGGCATTTAGAGTAATAAAGCAATGCAGCAAGTTGCCTAGAGAGGTAGTAGAGTCTCCATCTTTGGATGTCTTCCAGACCTAGCTGGAAAAAGACCTGAGCGCCCTAAACCAAATGCAGTGCTGACCTTTCATTGAATAGAGGCTGCACAGGAGCTCTGCAGTGGTCCCTTCTAGTCTGGGTGGTTTTGTGACTCTGGACTATGATTCGAAGTTACATTTTCTCATGATGACAATGATTTCTTGTGGGTAAATAGGAGGTTTTAGTGAACACTTCCTTAATTCAAAGTAGAAAAACTTTCCTTCTCAAAGTACAGAACCCGTTCTATATGTACAGGAACTGTCTTAAAGAATTCCTTGATCGTTTTTGTTGTTTTCGTTTGGGTCATAGTTTTTTTGTTCTTTTGGTTTCTGTGTGGGGTTTTTTGTTTGCTATGTGTAGAACTGGGAATTTCTGAGATATA
This sequence comes from Chloroceryle amazona, assembly GCA_027560015.1. Lineage (NCBI taxonomy): Eukaryota > Metazoa > Chordata > Aves > Coraciiformes > Cerylidae > Chloroceryle > Chloroceryle amazona. The sequence continues at coordinate 11,951 of JANHFX010019562.1, forward strand.
TTGGTGATCATATAAATATTTAATATGTTGTTTATTTCCTTTTTTTTTTTTTTAAATACATATAATATTATTCAACTTTGCCAGCTTATTCCAAAGTGTCAAAAACTACAAGATCAATGTTGGTGCTATTGACATGGTGAAGTGTAATGGTCCTTTGAATGCATGTTATGGCCTATCAAACCAAGGCTACGCTATAGAGTTTTTCAGTTGACTGGTCATTGCCTCAATAGATAACAGTTTCTCCATTTAAACAAAATAAAAAGTATTGAACATGCTTGAAACATTATTATTAAAAGAAATAACTCAATTGTTCAGAAAACAACATAATGACCAAAGCGATTAGTCTATAATGTGAACATGAAATATTAATCTTTTCCTAAATTGTTTTTTTCAGGGTAATAGCTTTTATTATTGAAGAAAAAGTCCCCAAATACTGGATGTGTTCATTAGAAATAATGACTATTATTGTTACCACATATTTGGATTGAAATTGTTACCCAAGAATTCAGACAACAAAAATAAAATTTCTTCTACAAGTATTTTCTTTCTTGGCCTCCTCTAATCTACTATCAAAGCCTTCAGAAAGACTACAACATTGCAAAGACATCTCCTAGGAGATTTGCCCCAGATGTTTATCCTGCTGCAGGGAACCTGACAGAACTTTGGAATTGAACAACACTGTTCCCGAATCTACCATAAGAATCAGATATTTTGAAGTCCCTCCTTTCCCTTCATCTCATTATTTTGAATAGCACCATTAAAACACAGAAAGAAAATAAATAGTGGGTTTTGTTTGTTTGTTCGTTTTCACTATCTCATGCCAATTTTATTTATGGACCATTACTGTAATACTACATTTCTGTCAATATCATGTGTCATGTTCACAAATTTTACTGAGGAAGAATATCTCCACACTGTTAGCAATTATTGCTCAAGGAAGACAGAATAACATAGAAGCTCAAAGCATTGCCCTAATCAAAATGGATTAGTAAGGTACAGGGTCTGATTCTGGCCCTAATTACACTAATATGATTTGTTTGATACCAGTGGTACAAAATACTAGAGTAAATTTTAGGTAAGGGTATCCAAAATCTGATTGTAGAACACATTAATGATGTTAAGAAATCAAATAGTTGCACTGTCTGAGAAGTCCCAACTCTTAATTTTTCTGCATAGTTCCCATTATATATCATTGTGTAACTGATGGCTCCCACAGTGTTCCATTTTCATTGTTCTACTCTGCTCAATTTAAAAATAATACCAATGAAGGAAAAGTTGCCTTCATTTCTGTAAAGCTGGGGGTTTTTTTTCAAATGTAATACTAGTTTTCAGTACTTTTTCATAATGCTTTTAGAGGACCAGACTTTTGCTTGTATCTCTCTTTACTTTTGCAAGCCAACTCATGGTCCAGTGAACCCAGCAAAGGTTCACTTTTCCCTGATAGTAAGATCGTAAATAGGACCTATAGTCACTCACAGACCATCGAGACTACAATGACTATTTTTCTGGTCTTCAGTCCTAGAACAGAGTCTGGGCCCAAAGATCAATTGTCCTCTAACAGTTCTGTGTCAGGCAGGTAGCTAAATGCTGCCTTGAAATACTTTTCCTTGTATTGGAATAGCATACATGGATGAGAACTATGAAGTTTATGTGAGGCAGGGCTGTCATAAGTACATGTTTAGAAGTAAGAGAAATTTCACTGCCTAGTGAAAGGACTTGCTTTATTGAGTAAGTTTTGTCCTGCTGAGTAGAAACTCCAGTCAGTAGTGTTGGCAACTACCACACAATGCCAATACTCCCAACTTGAGGAGGCCCATACTTCATTCTTGACTTTGCTACTGATTTGCTTTGATATCTCAGGCACATAATTATGCAAATTTTTCTGAATTAATTTAAATCTACATGCTTTAATTTTCAGTTTTAAGTGTGGAGATTGAAATTATTTAGGGTCTGATTTTCAAAGAGCTCAAGAATCCATCACTTCCAAGATTAAGGTAAATTAACTCAGCTGGCAAAACAAATCATCAACAGAGTATCACCTGTGTTTTTAGGAAGTTCACTTGTGATGAGCTGTTCTAACTTAAAGTGGTTTGTTAAAAGTAGCAAGACATGGATGCTGGAAACTGAAAGGAATAAATGAAGGATATATTTTGCAGAATTAAAATGTTTCATATCTTCAGACAAAGAATGAAAGATGAATGAATAGGCAGACAAAGTTTGCTGAGCTGTTCAGGGAGGTAAAATAGACTAACTGAAGTGCTGCAGAAGACAGTTATCAAAGGACTAGATAATAAAGTAGGTGATGACTTTCAATGCAGAGAAGAGTGATGTCACTCTAAAGAAAATAGACTACTAAGTCTTTTTAATAAAATAATCTAACCATAATACCACACACAGTACCTGCATCTCTAAGATCAGGTCAGTACTGGTATCTATTTTAAAGTATATAGAGAAAGTAAAAAGACAAAGGATGTTTAATTCTGTGGCACAGATTCCAGAGATAGTATGATGAAATCTTGTAATTCCAGTTGTGCTTGTGTGTGAAGGAAGAAGCATACCGTAGAGGTCTTTAAAATAATGAATACCATGAAGAATAAACAGATATATGTTATCTTCTTCCTCTTCTAAAACAAGAAATATGGGATATAGAAATGTAACATCAGGCAGAAGGTTTAACCCACAAAAGGTGACATTTCTTCTGAGTAGACAAGCTATAAAATGCTTTGATATGGGATTTGATGGTTGCTAAAAGTTTACAGTTGTTCCAACAGCCATTGCACAAACTCAAGGAAGAAATATACATCACGGGTTATTAAATACAAACATACAACTCTCACTTGGGATCCTAATCACAGAAGCTAAATGTATAAAATGACAGTGGGTTCTTTTCTTCTATACTTACTTGTAGTCAGCTAGTATATGGCTATCATCAGGGACAAAATACTTCACTTAGTGTAACTCAGTATTGGCAGTTTTATTTTCAGGTAGGAGGACAATATTTATTTCTTTTTAGGTATATTTTATGTTCTTTTGTCTCTGGATCCTTTCATTTGTATAAAAGCAAAAGCACAGATTTGATTCAAAAGACATTAAGGACAGTATGTACCAACTGAATTTTCAGCCCACCTTAATTTCCAAAGAGAAGAAGAAGTTGAAGGAGGTCAGAAAAAGATAATGGGGAAAGATCTTACTTTATTTCACAAAGCTCAAAATACATAATAGGCATGTACATTTGAAGTGATAAGCAACCATAATAATTTTAGAGTTAAGCTTCAGAACACATAATTTTCAGCATGAATTATTATCTGTCACAAGACTGGCCAAGACCAGACTGGCAGTATTATGCTAAACCACTGGTTCTTGTGTTAGGGTGCTGTTTTGTAGTTTTGATGAGAAATACAAGATGACACTTAAATCATAGCTAAACTGCACAACATAAGAAAATAAAAGATGTAGTATATTAAGCAAATATTTCACAGTTGACGTCATGGAGACAGTGGCCTGTCAGCTCGACTTGAAAATGTTGGAGAGCATGTACACAGCATTTTCAGCATTTCTAGCTGTAACTAAGTTGTGATAAAAATCAAAAGTTTTCAGAAATGCTTTAGTGAACTTCTGTACCTACACACTTCCTCCATTCTACCACCTCCAAAGCCCTGTAATGCTCTGGAGACAAGAGACGCAAGAAGGACAGAAACTGAAACCAATATATGATTTGAATGGTGAATATCATCACACCTTGGTCCTACAATGCTGTGAAACACATTGTTTAAAGTACACATAAGAGACTGCATACTGGAGTCAGCAACAGGACAGGAATATCAATTTTCAGATTCATAATGTTGCTACGAAGCTTACTCTTCCTCTCCTCTGCCTAAATTCTATCTTGATTGCTTTTCTCTTACCATAATATTCTTTTCTCTGACTATGACTATTTATTTTCCCAAAATACATAAATCTTGTCCAAAAAGGCAGATTCATTGTGTGGTGTGCTGTAAGTTCAATTCTCACACATTCAGGAGAGACATGGCTGATTTATTTTAGGGTTGTGGAAGCCTGGGTACTCAGTGGTTTCCACAAATCAATCACACCAGACAAAACTCTCTGTGCTGTGTTTATTACAAAGTTAGTAATTTACAAGCCCACCCTCTTTACTATGACTGGATAGCAATTTACATATAATTGTCATACTGTTGACTCTATACTTCCACTACTACTCATGCTGAGGGGAAGGATCTTCACCAGGGCAAGGGTCTTCTTAACCTGTGGATTGTCTCCTCATTATACACACTAATAGTTATCAAAAAGCCTAACTCAATTTGTAAGCAATATTTTAAAATTCCATCAGCTCCTTCTTTGTTCATCTTCCTCTTTGTCTGGGCTGATAACATCCTTGTTAATTTGGAATTTTGATAGTTCAAATTGGACAAAACATGACTTAATTGCTTGCCAAGAGCACTGCTTTTTAAGTAGGACTGTCAATTATTTATTTATTTTATTTGGAATTTTAGAAAAGAACCTCCATTTTTCATGTGAAACTGCTCTACTTTGGCTCTTAAGTAAGGGCACTATAGTTAGTTCTAGAAATCATAAATAATACTACACAGTTTTAATTTCATCTTTTCTCTGAGATGGAGAATCCTCTCTTTTCACTTAGATCAGCATGTCTATGTACGTTATACTCCTGAAGGAATTTGACTGTGAAGGATCCCAGTCTGCATGAGATCTTTGTTATCTTTATTAGTCTGATAAAGAACTGATGTGGAGACTAAGATCAGAGTTTCAGGCTGTATTATTTGGGATTTTGTTTCCTACTGAGTCTTCCTTTAGATGCCAAAGTCTGTTTCAAGCAGAAAGCTAAGAATAACCTTTTCCCACTATGGTCTCAGTCCTTTCAAAAACTTAAAACATTTTCTCTCTTGTTCAGTGCCATAGTGATAGAGTTAAATATTTGCCTCTGATGTATTTGCTCTCACACTAAGACCTTCAAACTGTTGCTTATGATATTTATTTCTCCTTCTATTTTATTTAAAATGAACAATTTAAGAGTGATCTTTTATTCGCATACTGATTTGAAAACAAAGAACTCATGTTTACAAAAATCAACAAAATAAACATAACATCATACTTCCTGTGCTCTATGATTTAAATGATTTTAATACCTCCTTCAGTTGTAGCAGGATTTTACTAAACCTGGTGAACTGAGATCATCTCACTTCCAAAGAACATTCATAACACAGAATAAGAGATGCAAGAGACACACAGTCATAAATGTCAAAATATTTTTTGTGTAACAAGGTTATCTGGAAGTATCAGCTAAACAAGGCACAATATATTCCAGTGTTCTCTGCAAAGATTTGCCCAAATACCTATAAATAAACACTTTGCATGACAAAGTTCATTTACAAGGTTAATAAAATCACACAATCACAGAATCTATTAAAATAATCTAATTTTCTTTACTAACTGACCACTATACTCTCTGGCATGTGTGATCTTGTAAATCTTCTTTCATGATGTGCTATCATTATAATTTATGAAATTGTCCTATATAATATTTTACTACAAAAGATATCACTGGTTTAGGGATGGTTATACATACAAAGATTTCCCAAGTATTTTCATAACTGTTCATGGAAGAGGCTGTTCAAGCATGTCTTGTAAACTCTGGAGAAACTTCAGCTCCATTTGAAAGTAATCCTTTTAGCTACCCTTCCACTGCCCACACATTCATCCTTGTATCTTTGCAAAAGTATGCACTTGGAGAAGAATGAGAAGGAAGAATAATATTGGTAATATGGATTTGAGAATAATTATCTTTTCATTTTTTCCTAACGAAAACCAAAAATGGCCAGTTTCAAAGCCATTTTCTCAGCTGCTGATAGGATTAATGTACTGATTAACACCTTTTCCAAGTTGGATTGGAGGTGAAAGCAATTCCATTTGGCAAAACTCCATTCCATTTGCTGACATCTTCATTAACCTTACTGATAAGAAAACCATTTCACAATAAAAAATTTCTCAGGGCTAGAGATTTTATCTTCACAGTTTCACCTAAAATTATTAATTCTTTGTGTAAAACACACAGGTTCAATTGCCTTGATAATTTCAGTGCCATATAACTTTTTTTTCTGTTAAAAATCTGACATAAAAGAAACCAATTACTTCACACTCACTACAGAAGACTGATTTCCAAAAGCACATTTCACCTTTAAACAAAAAGAGAGAATGAGGATGTAGATAAAAGTGAATGAAAGGGTTGTCAAACACAGAAAGTTAGTTGAAGGTACAAACTGAAAGAAATAATACCATGTGATCATCTTTGCAGCTATGCCAAGCTCTTCTGTTGTGTTCTATAATTTCAGTAGTTGGCAAACAAAAAGAGGCACTTTAATTTCCCTATAAAATATTGTTGCATTGTTATGACAAATATTTGCCCTTTGCTCAGGCATGCTAAATTGCAGTTTTGGAGTCTCATTTGGTAACAGATTCTCTCCAGTTATTTTAAAAGGCCTATCTGCTACTGGAGATAACTGTTGACTTTTTAAGTAACAACTGGTCATAAAAGAAGCCAGTTGTGAAGCTAGCTGAATGGGGAAACTGTTGTTTCAGCCAGGTTATATTCTTGTGAAAATCTTTTACCATGTAGATTCTTATTCAGAATGTGTTTTCACACAAGTAAAAATGCAATATCATGTCAGAAAAGTTATTGCCATTTTCCACTAATGCTCAGGTACATAGGTCAGTGGAGATTGGTAAATATCTGCTTACCTGAATGTCAGCTTTTGTGACAGCAGCTGTTTCCTATCTTTTTATCCTGTGCATTTGGAGTTATGGTGATGAATCAGTGGCATGACGTAGTCTTTATGTATGCAAATGCAAGCTTATCAGTATTTGCTTGTCTGAAAAATAAAATTTGATATGCTTATCTTAATGAAATGTGAAGTTAATTGAGTGTAATTGTATGCTTTTTCAAAACATACTTGAAATACTGTGTCAGGCTGCAGGAGAGTGTTCTTTTCCTATTGTTGTAACATTACAGTGTTTGACCACTTAATACTGTGCATAAACTACACATGACAATGCTGAAGATAAACTTTCCATCTACTCTAGAAAATGCAGTTTCTCTCTAATTCTGTAAATTTACGATAAAATGATGTAATTGCTGCCATAATTCCATGGAAGTAACTGATCTTACATTATATCTGATCTGACATTCAAACGTCTGAAGATGCAGTACCTCCGAATGCATTAATGTCACCACTAAATACCCTTCACAGTGAACTAGAAAGTCATCTGTAATGCAGCATAACCAACAGTTAGCTTTTAAGACTGATTTCACAGACTGGTATCGCACAAGATGAGTTATCCCATAAGCAAGAACTTCATTGTACAGGAAGCATTGTTATGTACTTTATATTACACAAGTGCACTAGATTCTTCATCAAGTATGACTCAATCCACAAATTAGTCACTGTGTGCTCCTGTCTCGCAATCTCATAAGGAAATTTCCTCTAATTCTGAGAACTTGCTCTTCATTTTTTTAATCCTCTTAGGAGTTAACATCCAGGCTTTTATTTTTGCACATTCAAAATGCTACTCCAGTTTTCCAAAATAGAAGTTACTTCTGCCACAGACATCACCGCTAAAATGCCTGTACTGGAATGATTCCAGTTCAGTCCAGTTTCCCTGATTCATATCAAAGGACATCTCACATCTGGAGAGAGAAATCTGTGGCCTTCACACAGGGGCAACTTGATGCA
>JANHFX010019563.1:0-15414 GCA_027560015.1 Chloroceryle amazona
AGTTACCTGGGTCCTCCTTTCTGCCTTTCTTGTAGATGGGTGTCACATTTGCTAACCTCCAGTCCATTGGGACCTCTACAGTTAGCCAGGACTTCATATAAATAATGGAAAGTGGCTTGGCAATCACATCCTTCAGCAGGGGTGAAACCCATCCAGTCCCATGGATTTCTGTGCATCCAAGTGGCAAACGCCTCGTCCTAGCTCTCTCAGCAAAGGTGTTAGCCCGGAATTCTCTCGCTGAATCTCCCTCTCCCCGTGCCTCTTGACCTCCCGGAAAAGCCTCCCCTGTCCTTTGGACACTGAGCCCTATGAGGAAAAAACAGAACCCATGTGCCTTGATCTTCAGGGCGGTCCCCAGGGCCACTGCTTCCTTTCCCTTTGGATCATCTCAGGCTCAGCCCCTCCACCTCAACAGTGTAGCTGTTGCCCCAAGGCTCAGCGTGCTCCTGCAGAGAGGACAAAGGGCTGGTGCGTGAGGGAGCAGCCTCTGAGAGAATTGGCTGGAATAGGCACGTGTCATGGAGCAGGCAGAATTAACGTCAGGGGTCTGCAAGCTTTTGGAGGCAGTGTTTAAAAGGGGCACAGGAGAAACCTCCCACTTGTTTTCACCTGGCCTCCACAAACCACTCCTTATGCTTCCCAGCCCCTGTGTCACCCAGGACACACAGCCCCACATGGAGCCTGTGCTGTTCAGCCATGTGGCTTGAGTTTACCCTGTGGCTTGACAATCTTTCCAGTCAGCTCTGCTGGTCCTGTTGTGCTGAGGGTGCTTTTGCCCTTCCAGAGCAGTTTGGTAGCTGGGCTAGGAGGGCAGCCTTCAGCAACAGGAGTGTGCTGGCCTCTTCTGCAGTCCTTTAAGAGTTAATTCCTCCCTGTGCCCTAGATGTGTGGGCATGTTTTCAGTAGAGTGAAAGCTGTGTTTCCATATGTCCCCAGCTCCCATGGCTGGCACTTTGGCATGGACATCTGTGCCGTTCAGCATGCCCGTGCCCTTGCAAAGACTCACCTGAACTTTGCTGGGCAAATCCTTCTGATTCTGGTCCCCTGCAGCGCACCATGTGCTTCCTGCAGATACCACAGCTGCATGCATGGTGGGATGTACAGGCCCCTGAAAACACCTACACTGGCTTACCTGCCCAGATGACATCTAGCATGTCATGACCATTTCTTGAATGTAAGGAATAACTGACTGACTGTAGTCTGTTTCTTAGGCTGTCCTGCTGCAGCACGTGGTTGCACAAACCAAGCTGTGGTGTATGCAGAGTCATATCTGCCCACCTGAATGACAGAAATGAAGCATTTGTTACTTTCTACTTCATTTAAACCTGCAGGAGCCTGTAGTGCTCATCGTCCTTGTACACCAAGGTGTCCACGTGTGCCACTTGCCGATTGGGGACTTCACCAATGTCTGAGCAAATCTCTTAATAACAGGGGGACTACACACAGATTATTGTGATCGTAATTTGGTCAACATAGCCCTTATTACTAACGGTGATGCTGGAGATGGAAAACCCAGCTTGATTCTGAGATCCCTGCTGGAAAGTAATAAAATAAAGAGGAACAAAATCTGTGAGTGTATTTGCTACCAAACCTTTGAAAAATACAAAAGTGGAACCCTGCCAATGCTATTGCTGGCAGTTTTTCAGAGTGGAGCTTCACTCTGAGGTAGGATTAGAAGTGGAAGTACATTTTGTGTCTCTGACATTAGTAACATATTGTGTACAAATGGAGGGTTTACAGTCATTGGATGTTTGTTGGTTTCTATTGTAATTATTGTTTGCTTCTTTTACACCTTCAGAGTATTTTTTAACTCCTTCCAATAATAGAGTAAGTGGAAAATAACTTCAGCTATTGTAAAAAAAAAGGGTGTCTCTTCTGCTAATGCAAAGAACTGTCAAAAGAACCCCTTCAGTAGAAGTGTTCATATAAAAATGGAGCAGTGTTGTCATTTTTCTTTGTTGAGAACATCGGTGAAAGGAGGCTGGCTTTTATATAGCCTCTTTTGTTCATCCCTGGGCTGAGAATGATATAATATCATGTAGAATCATAACCAAAAATAAAATAAAATAAAAAAAAAATCCCTAATCAACAGTTTATGTTTTGAATACCAGAATGAGCCTTCAGTACTAAAAAATGAAACTGCAGTACTAAGAATACAGAAAAAACTATTCAGCTTGGGGTTTTTTTTAACATAAAAAGACCCACTTAATAAAATCAGTAGCAAGTAAAAGAGGTATGTAAATGTAATTTTAAATTATTTATTTCACTCCCTCTCTTTTTCTCATGTTAATATATCCTTGGCTTCTAGTTCTCAACCACACACTAATTATAAATGTAAGAAAGGCTAACTTTTTACTGGGCTAATTAAACTGGATGTCACATAGGCGTTTGGGGAGGATTTCCCATGCTTTCCAGTGTGAATGGAAGGAAAGAGCCACGGTGCTCACTTTAAACTGATTTTTTTTCTAGTACCTTACAAAAGGCTTCATTGTATTTTGATTAATCCATGCTTGGTCCATCTTGTATGTTTCCATGGAAACAGAATTTTTTTCCTTGATGGCAACTGTTAAGCTTGGGAAGGCTCCTCACTGCACAAAACCACTTCAGCTACTAAAGAACTACTTGTTGGAAATTTAATGTGGATAAACAAAACTCCCAAATTCCTCCTTAGTATTACTGTTGTCAGTGTTAATAGAGAACTGTTTTCTTAATGATACACAGTGGTACCTTTTCACCCCACAAGAAAACAGTATAACAGCAGTATTCTTTCCACTGCAAGACAACCCTTTTTGTGGCCCAGAAAAATATCACCCTACAAACCTTTCAAAATTACATGTGCAAATAATATTTAGATCTGAATCCAAATAATTGGGCTGTTAAAATTTAATTAATCTTGTTTTGAAGACTGGCTATAATTTGAACAGATTATTCTTGCGTACCATGATTTGGGTTGTGGACTTTGGGTTTTTGGGGGGTTTTGTTTGCTTTTTTTTTCTCCCAAAGAAAAAAAAATCTCTCTTAATGCACGTTACTGTGATATTTGGAATAGGTTTTGAAAATCAACCAACAGAGGGAGCATTTGTGTGGTATTATGAATTTAACTGAGTGGCTGGAAATATGACCACCATTTCTCCCGTTTTTTGGACAGCATATTTGGTTTGTAAAATTACTAAAATTCTTGACAATTCATAAAAATAGAAAATATTTTGGTTTGGAGTGTTCTAGTTTTCAAAAAATCCAATCTTAACTTTTGTTGACAACGTAAGTTGCTATTTTAAATTGATTGTCAGGTTTATTGTTTGGAAAACTAGAAGCTTCAGACTACAGAGTATTTATTATTTTGGTTAAAAAATATTCATTGGTTAAAGACAACAATTCAAACATCTCTAATTTATATTTGCCTTTTATTACAGTGACAATTAGGAGTGCCACCCAGACGTCAAGATGCCATCATACAAGAGTCTATAGAAATACAGAGTGTAAATGTTTTTATTGCTATAATGCCTTGATGCTAGTGATTGTATGAGTCAGGGCAGAGAAAGAAAAAACTCTGTTGATTTGTTCATCATTTTTGCGTTCCATCTTTGTTCAGCATGGCAGGAATCTGCCAAGTGGAAAAAGGAAAATCACTTTGAGAGCAAAACATAGTTTTTAAACTTCTTCCAAAGGTATACTGAAAATAGGAATTTTATATCAATCTAGAGAAAATAGCAGAAGCCTCAGTATTTCTTGGTACCTTTTTTAGGTGTTCACTATAATAATAATAATATCCAATAATAATAACAACCCCATGCTCTACCCTAACCTTTCCTCTTAAGCTTTTGGGGAACTGTTACTTTTAGCTACTCTAAGTGCAGTCTGTAACAGCTCTGTATGTCAACACAAGGTGTGAACGGACTGGTGCTCCTTGCAATATCTGGGCAGATTGGAGTAAAGTACCCAGCTGAATGACATGGGAGCCTGTGCAATCCTTTAGAACAGAACAGGTGATGCCAGGGCCTGTCTGCAACTACTTGAGTGAAAAACTTAATGAGAGTTTAAGGCTGAACATCCCTTTTGGCTGGGAAATGTAACAATGCCCAAAGTGATGGTGTAGTCAGAATCTGGTGGTGTTGTACCACCACTCTGGAGAACTGTATTGCCCAAGGATTTCTCTGAAGACAGTATTTCTCCTTTATATGTGGGGCTGCTTTGACAAGTGCTCATTTTGAACCTCATGAGAATCATGGGGTTGATACTTGGAATTAGTAAGACTAACTTCTAGTTAGTGAGTTGTTTTTTTTTTTGATATTGCTTTCCTTGCTGATTAAATTGGGATGCAACTGTTTTGTTGTTTGTCCTACCCCCTAGAACAAGAGACCCCAATAATCTGTGCTGTCTCAGGCTATTGGGGATGGGCAGACACAGGATGATATCAATGGCATTAATGCCATCTTAAAATGAAGTGGGGAGTGGTACAGTTTGCAGCACTGCCATGTGCAGCAGAGGGAAAACCCAATTTATCTGCCAGCAGGCTATTCTGGGTGTTCTAACACTGGGAGTGAGCAGCTGTGAGGAAAACAGAATAAGTGATAGTACACTCTGAAATGGAAATCATCGCAAAGCGCCATATGTGTTGACTAAGTAGTACCATCAGTGCCCTTGTTTCAGCGCTCTGAAGAGATTGCTTCCAACTTCCCTGATGAATTTTTCAAAGAATTGCTATGCCACACAGTACTCTCCAGAAGGCTCCAGAAAGGCAGCCGTTCTAACCTGTACACAGCATATGGAGGGGACAATGATGGTCAGCAAAACTTAGTCTTGAATGCTGCTGGAAGACCAGGCCAGTCATGAAATATTTGCCGTGTTCATTGCAGAGCTCCTTAACAGATGTACATATCATCCCCTGGGAATGCAGGTTCCTAATCATGAGGTTCTTATGTTAGCACGATGCAGATGGACTCCTGCTTGCAGGACTCCTGCATTGCAATGTTTACCTTGAGAATACAATGCCTATTCCCCTGACAAGGCTGCTTTTCACAGAATCACAGAATGTCTTTGGTTTCCACGCGGTCTGGTTATTTATTTTCCTACCATGACACTCGTTAAAATCCATAGCTTCCTTTCAATTTTGTTCTTGGATTCTTTAAAGATCTGAGATGCTCCTGTGAGTCCATGTCTGTCTGTGCAATGAAGTAACTCCTGCCAAGCTGTGGGCAAGGTAGTAATGCTGCTGCAGCACTTGTACGTAGCCAAGGGTGAACCAGAACCTGCATTAGTGGAGGTCTGGGGTGGATTTCCTAAAGTTTTTGAGGGAAGCAGCCTCCATTTACATCTGTAAATATAAGCCAGACTATTAAAAGCAGTTGGGGCTCTGTTATGGTGACATATCTCAAACAGCATCCTACTCTTAACATGACAAAGGCTTGAATATCACCAGTTTCTTGAACACTCTGGCTCCATTATAGCAGTTAAGCCATTCTCAGTGTGGCAGCTCCAGGCACCAGCTCAAAGATGTTTACTGCAGTCCCCTATGTGTCTGTGGCTGTGACTCCATCCCAGAAGGACCTCCTGTGACACCTGGCCTGGAGAACCAGCGTGCCACAGCCCTGTGCCAGCCATAGCCCCTCTCCTGCTTCCCTCCTCCTTCCTCACCCTTACAAATCCTGGCAGAAATAGCTCCTCCAACCAGGCATTGCTTCCAGCACGTTTGAAGGCTCCATCCTTTCTGCGTGTGCATTGGTCTGCCAGTGTGCCTGGTGGTGTTTCAAAAACACCACCATGCTTTTTATTATTTCCCATGGGAGAAACAAGCTGTTCCATGCCCAAAAAGCCTGGGAGCTCATGGAAATACCCACTACCTGCATGCTCAGGACCCTGGGGTGACCTAAGCCAGAAGTTATTTGACAGCTTTAATGTTCCCCCACCTGCCATCTTCATTATTTTTTGTTTTCTAGCTCAGGTTCATATACTTGTGCATGACAGCAAATTGTATGTCTAATATGGGACTTTTCCAGTAGCTCTAGTGTTTAATTAACACTGGTAGTTTTGCTGGTTATTAGCTTCTCAAAAAATGTGTGCATTTGTCTTGTGGGGAGCACCAAGTCGATGCCAGAGGAACTCATCCTGCCAATTTATTCTTCTGTATTTTCTGGAAGAAAAATCAATCAATTTTGTGGTTTGGTTGCAGCATAAGGTGTGAATCAGAAGCAACTAAGTCCTATTTTCAAAACTGAGATGTCTAAAGATGTTTAACCATGTGTGTCTCACTGAAAATCCCTAGGATCCAGGTAAATAATAAAAACTTCTGACAAATCTCCTATCTAACGGTGCTGTGAGCAACCAATAAGATTTCTAATTCCGTAGTCATTTTAGGGCACCCAACCCCCACTGCTTGTTGAGGTTGTGTGTCTTACCGTGGTTGTTTAAAGGTCATGCTTAAAGGTTAAACACAAGAGGTTTCTTGCTGGCATTGATGAGTAATTGTCTGTCATGATGCAGCGGCAGCTGTGCACAAGAAGTTTGTCAGTGGGAAGGTTCCCTGGATCAAGTTAAGCATAGGGTTTGGGGCCAGTTTTGGAGGACTCTGCAGCCACTGCTTTCATTGAAATTGGCTTCTTATTTGGGATTGTAATTGTCCAGCTGGTAAACTCACAGACTGTGGAAATCCAAGGTGAAAATTAGGGCACTGAAACCAGCTCCCGAGCAAGATTCCTCTCGTGACTCAGATTCTTCTTACCTCGCCTTGGGCAAAGAGCACTGATGCAAGAACAGTGGTTCCCATGAAGAACCATGGTTCAGAGAAAAAAAATATAAGCACATGCACAAAGTTGTGTGGTTAATTGCAAACGTGCAGAGCGTGTTTTGAAAAGGTTGCATAACATAATTGCTAGCTTTCTACTAGTGCAGAAAAGTCCTCAGGGAAATTACTGTCGTATGAGTGTACATGTTAGCCATATGGCCACTGATACAGTGTTCTGTTCAGGAAAAAAAAAGGTCACTCAATAATTCACACAGTTTGCTTATGGGTCATCGAACTAGTCAGAACTTTATTTGTTGAACTTGAATGTATAGGGCCCATAATGGGATTTGCAGGTTCTGACTGAAGGAAACAAGCTCTATGGCTCTTATTTTTGACACGGGTGAAACATCCTGTCTTGGCAGCTTCAAAAGCAGGTAATGCTTTTGCATGCCTCCAACTCAAGAACCCTAAGGAGGCATTAATTTTTCTAAGCATCCATCCTTTGGAAATTGGTTGCTTAAAAGTGAGTGAGCCGAGTACCCAAAATGGCTTAGAGTGAGAAAAACTGAGTCTCGAGGCAGCCTTCGAAATCATCATTCTTCAAGAGCTGTTGCCATGCCAGGGAAAGGGAAATAGCTTAGAGACATCTTGGTGATGGTGCTTGAAAACACAATGTGTATGAAGAGAAATTACAACCTATAAATAAATAAAGTTCCAAGTGGTCATTTCATATTCAGACTTTTTGACCTTGTTTTGCCAAGTGGGTTCATGCATAAGTTCAGACACCCTGGGAAGGTTACAAAAGCTCATGGGTGTTGCATCCATCTTGCTGCACTGTTACTTCTGCAGTTTCTCATGCACTGTGAGCCATGGCTGTGTGATCAAGTTCCACCTGGGGAAATTCCTAATAGGCTCTAATGGACCTTAACTACCCTAAGCAGCCACCCCCACCTGGACCTCCAATCACACAATGGCCTGGGGGCTATTTCAGCTCTGCTTTGGGCTGTTAAGCTTTTCCTGAGCTCTGTTGTGGAGTGCTGGTTGAGGGTCATTCCTCAGGGGCCTATAGATTGTCATCTGCTGCCATTACTTGTCCTCCATGTTCAGCATGGTAGGTCTGTGTCCCTTGGTGAGGGCCTGGATGGTGGGGCATGACCTTTGGCTCCTGTTTAACCCCCCATGCAGGCATTTCTCTGACGGTAAGAGTTCTATTGCCAATACAGTTTCCTTCAGGATGGTGATGTAGCTGTTGTTACCTGCTATTATTTACAATATAGGTTAGTAACTATTTTTATAGCTCACATCTAAAAGGGATTTGAGGCACTATTGTCTGCTCTAACCTCTCACACATACTGTTCATATGCTTATTTTTGTTTATAACTTCTGAGATGTGCTATATTTTGTCTTTCAATAGCATTTGCTTCCTCTGTTGACAAGAAAGTTTTCATCCAGTTTTTCCTATATACATTTCCTTGGCTCTTAAATAGGTTGGCTCTGTCATACCTGAAATACCTTAATTAGAGGGTCTTAATTTTAAGTAAAATTTATTTCATCTTTTGCACCCCTAAACTTCAGACTTCAAAGGCAAAATCTATGTTTAACTTCAGTTTCAAAAATTTTCTATGGTTAGAAGTTTAACTCAAATTTCAGGTTTTATTTTTCTGCTTATTTAGCTGGAGAATATTATTGGGTTATTATTGGTTGCCTACAGTGTGATTCTTTGATCCCAAGACACTCAGAATCCACATGAAAGTTAATGGTCTTTCATGCCAGACATTCCTGTATATACTTAACAAAAAAAAAAAACACACACACAAAAAAAAACCTAAAAAACAAAACCCCAGAAAAACCCTAAACTAAAGGCAGAATGTTTAGGATGATGGTTTATGCAGGCTCTAGGTAGGTCCGCGTAGCGTTCTGCAAACCTCAGCTTTTTCAGTGCTCACCGCAAGGCGGCTGGAGGGAGCCAGCTCTGGTGTGAAGGCTCTGTAGCCTGTGGGATGTGCTGGAGATGCTAAACTCTGCTGAGCTGGTATGCAGCCTGGGGGCTGTATCCTGGTATGCTTCTGGTTTGGAGTAGGCTTGGAACAGGTCCAGGGCAGTGGCAGCGTGGCTGCTGGAGGTGCCTTTCTCAGGGCTTGACTGGTGAACCTAAATGCTCTTCCTGTGTGGTGTGTTTTTGGGTAAAAAAATCAGTGGGATTGTTAGACCTCTGATGGAAGAGGTGTGATTGCACGTGAACTGTGTGTTTTCAAGGGCATATAATTTTCCTCATGCCTTTGTGGCTTATCGCAGGTTTGGCAAGAGGCAGACTTCCCAGTTGAAGGTTATTTTCCAGTCTAACTTTTGGTATCTTCTCCAAGGCCTAGAAATCCTAGAGCAATTCACATTAAAGGTCACTATGGTTTTGTTCAATATATCTTTATGGTCCTGCTCTCTGGAACTGCTGAAATGATAGCTGAAATAGGACAAAAAAGCATGGCAAAATCTCTCCAATTGTCTGATTCTTATATCCGGTATCCACTATCCTTGCTCATATGTGACAAGAAGTGGTTTCTTTCTCTGCACAAAGGGAGCCCTCATTCATGAAATATTTTCCCTAAGATCTGAAAATGTTCAAGTGTTTTTTTCAAGTAAAAAAAAAAAAATTCTTCCATTTCTCATACTTAGATATATACTCTTACTGGCATTGAGAGAATGTCACTGAGCTATTAAAACATCTGTGACCAGAGCCCGGGCATGGTCTGGTTGGCACTGAGCTTGGTGGCAGCAGCACCAATGCAAGCAGCCCTGTTGTTCCACCTGTGTTCTGCCCCTTGTCTCTTTGGGCACCATGGTCAGTGCAGGGCAAGGGGTGAAAGAAAAGCAGCAGTGCTGTTGGAGAACAGTGATGTGGGAGGAATGAGTGTGTTGGGAACTGTTGGAGCTGCTACTGCCACTTAGAAGGAAGTCAATGGTCAAGCTATGCCCTTCACCTGCTGTACGCAAAGGGGGCTTATCTTTGGAGGTGCAGTGGTCAGAACGATTTAATGTTACATAATTGAAACAGGGCTCTCTCCTTCTAAGACAGAGATGTAGAAATTCACCCAATGCTGAAGGCTGGATGAATTATTATGCTGGCTGATGAAGGAGTTTATAGTCAAATTTCAGTGGCAAGTTACTGGGAAAATGAATTTAATTTTGTCCTAGACCTCTTTATTTCCACCACACTTGGACTGAATGACTTTTGGAGACACTCAAAAATAATTGTCTTCTAAAAAATGGCACGAGTAATAGATTTATGAAGGTATAATACTGGTTTGAGGCTTTCAGTGACTCACATGCCTTATGCCCGTCCTCTGCATAAAACATTATCATTAGATAAATTCTTTGTAATTCACTTCCCACATCTTACTAATAGTGTGAAACCACAGTCACCCAAAATGCAAAATCTTTGTTACAGCATGCAAAATTCCCACTTTGTCCTGTAATTTATATCTTGGTTCATTCTAACTATAATTATTATCCATCACTTTAAGTTATTGCTTGTTAATGAGGTGTTTGTTTCTTTGATTAAAGGGTTTAATGTCAATATATGTTCCAGTCACAGTTTATCTCAGACTTCTTAATCTCCATAACAGCCACCACAATGTCTGGTCAAGTAAATCCAATTTTGAGCTGCCTTATATTTTTTCTTTTCTCCCAAGGGAATGCATTTTCAATTAAATTGTGCTTTGAAAATTTTGGTGTATATTAATGTGGCTTATCATTCTCCCCAGCACAAAATAGTTTCCAGCAGCCCTCAGAAAACCAGTTCAGCATCTCTTCTTCCTTCAGCCTGAGGCAGGGTTCTCAACACCAGTTTGGTTTTTATTAATGTTGCTGGATATGAGGCTAAAGGCAGGGAAGTTGATATTTGTTGGTGTAGTCTGCAAGTCTCCTAAAATAAAGATTCTGCTACTTGAAATCAGCTCTCTTAATTTTGTTATCTCCCTTCACCTCTCAAATTCAGATCTGCACTGGCACTGCAGGGCTGACCCTCTGAAAAATGTCATGGTTATCTGCTTTTACACTCAAGCTTGTCTACAGGCAAAAATAGTGCTGCTTGAAATCTCCTGCTATCCAGCAATGTGCATACGCGATCAGCATCTTCTATTCTTGCATAACTTTAAAGGGCATTGGCTGGAAAACTTGGAGTTATTCTCCCCATTAAGCAGAAGGCTGCTGCTTGGCTGGAGAAGGTGCTTGGTGGCGTTTCTGGGTTGCTTACTGAGCGCTTGTAGCATTTATACTCAACATGGGGTGTAGTCTGGGTAGTCAGCAGCTTCACAAGCGGGACTGGGGCAGAGAGAAGGTGTGGCTTTGTAGACACATCAAAAGCTAATTGAACTTGAAACTTGCTTGGGTATTTTTGTCAGGGAGTTCAGCACAATCTGTAGAGTTTATCAAAGGAGACAGATCAATATCTGGGATGTTAGTGATGGTGGCCCCAGTTTCTGTGGTTAAATGGCTTTCAGTGACTGAGCTTCCTAGGGCAAAAGTAACATGGGCAGGTCAAAGTGAAGTGCAGACAGGGCCACCGAGATCTAATTTCATATGCTATATGGTAAAAATTATTTTCCAGGACTCAGTTATGAAATTTGCTTTAAATGTGCTTGTCCCTGGGTTAGCTGAGTGCTCCACAGTGCACCTACTTCAGATGACTGATGTTTTACATGGAATTGTATGCAAAATTGTATGTGAAAAAAAAGTTATGATTTAAAATACAAGAGTATGTCAAACCGTTACCAGCCACATTTTGCCTGCAGGTCTGCTCAGTCAGGATATAAGGGTGAAGAGAAAGGTGAAGAAGGCGCGTGTTCCTTACAACAGGGTATCTGGACCTCAAGTTCTTACCAGAACTGGCCAGCATTTGATGAGCCATAATTCAGAAATCAAGCTGTATGTACATTTAATACATAGCAAAGCATTTACTACTATGTCCTTATTATTTTATTCTGCTCTATATAGGAGTCATCTTTGCAAGAGTGGGTTTACAAGGCTTGTTTCCCACTCTCAGTTATCAGTGGAGGGTGTGGCAGGCATGAAGGGGTGCAGCTGGGCAGCCTCCTTCTTGGGGGCTGCTTTGTATCATGCCAGTCTTCTGTTCTTCGGCAGAAGGGTGAGAATATCTCTAGCTGTTATTTGCAGGCAGCAAGCTCTTCTCCCCGTGCAGATTTCTACATCAGGTGCCAGTAGGTCAATTACAGTGAACACCAATCTCCAAATGTAAATGAGTCCTCTCTCTACTATTTTCACTCATTTATTTTTTTATGCTTAGCTTTTTCATGAAGGTGCACTGCAGGAAAGAATGTCTGCACGTTCCTGTCTTATGTCCTCAACACTTGCCACCTCCAGTGTCCTGCTCTTTCCAGATCCCATCCCATCTCTGCAAAGTTATCTGCACTACAGCTCCTCACTTCTTCCCTGCCATGTTCAGTTTTTATTCTCGTGACAACACAAATTCAATTTCAGATGACCTGGGTTAGGTACCTTTGGTGGGAAGTTGAACTTTTTTTTAAAAAAAAAAAAGCTATGAAATACTCACTCACTGTTTGACAGAGACTCAGTAAATCATGTCAGTTTTCTCTGCCTCCAGTTCAAATAATTCAGCCTTTGTTTACCATCTTCACCCAATAAAATGCGGTGATGGCTTGAGTTATTCTGTGTGTCTTCACCCCCAGCAGCCACACAGAGAATGGTGAGGCTGTGAAGCACCCAGGTGGTTTGGAGCACTATTCATTAATAGCATCTCCAGTGACAGCCAGGAGCAGGCTGCTTTCCCTGGGGTCAGTCAGGAGCATTCTCTTAGCTCTTCACCAAAATTTTACAATGCATCCTCCTTCAGACTATCCTCCAAGGTCACAGTGACCATGGTTTGTCTGCACAGCTACAGGAAAAGCCATGCTTCAGTGCTTTCCTGCTGCATGTGTCCCCTCTTCCTTCATTTCTTTTGGGATGGGACCCACCCCATGCACAGAGGAGCTGTTCTACTTCCTTACTACCAGTCACACTGGGGTGACAGGCCTAGCTGCCTTTGGGACCTATGTAAACTCTTCCCTGCAATGGCTTCTGCTTCTTCCAAATGGCTACTTGAATTTTCTTTTTCCAAACAACAACCCTTTCAGCAAATACATATCACAGACAATGGAAGGGTAATGGGTTGCATCCAGCTGGTGCTTTCTTCACAGCTCAGCCCATTTGTCAGGGTCAGTGTATCTACTAGGCCATCTTCTAAACAGGTAGTGTGTTCTAATCGATGAACCAAGTGCCAGAAACTTTAGCAGATAATACACCCTGCAACCTGAAATGGCAAATTCTGATTAAGCTTTCTAGACATCTAAGTCTGTGGACTCAGTTTAGGTATGAGAGACCTTGCTGGGTACTGCTGTGTGTGTGGTAATCACCAGTTGATGATGGCACTTACAGTTGATGAGTGTGGGGTTTATTTTGTTGTTGTCTGTAGGGACGTTGGTGATTTTGTTGTTGTTTTGATACGAGGGTTTTTGTTTGGTTGATGCGTTTTGAGCATTTTTTTGTATTGCACATCATCTATTGTTATTTATTGATCATAAGGAGATTGGTTCTTTAAAATAACATTATATTCATATATATTGCATAGGGACAGGTCTTACCACATGGATAATGGGGTCCATGCTCACCAGAACTGTAGAAGTCTACGTAAAATCTCTCTGAATCCTTTCTTTTTGCACTAAATATGAATGTTGCGTGTACAAGCAGCAAGCTTGGAATTGCACCAGAAATTGAAGTACTTTGTGGCTACGTAATAGTAAACTGCTTTTGTGTGTGAGGGAGGATATCCACTAATCAAAATCATGAAAGCCATTGCTGGAATTTTGTTGAAATAAGTAATAATTTTTCTTGCTTTTATAGCATGTTGTACTATAAGGCACACCCAGGACATTAGATGTGATTTGAAACACTACCAGTTCTCTTTTTTCTTTTCCTTCAGGTCTGCATTACCTGCTATTTTATCACTGATGCACAGGAGAGTTTTCTACTTTTCCACAGTTCTGTAGATAGAAGTCAGTTATTGATTTATGTGTATACGTTGATCTGGCAGGAATTGTTATATTTCACAATTGTCAAGGCTGCTGTGGTTGGTGACGGTAAAGTCATCTGCCAGTGATCTAAGTTCTCTCTGGCGTTGCTTTCCAGCTCTCCCCCTAGTACATCGGATTCACATTTCAGGTTCAGCTCTAAATTCTTGCTTGATGTTTTGCAGAAGCTCAGACTGGATTAAGAGGTTTCTAAGGAGGCTAATAGCTGAGCTCTTTTTAAGAGCTGATAATGGCATTCATTGACCCCAGTTTTACTTTTAGGGGAATCCAAGATGGAATCTGAATTTCTGAGATTTCAGAAAGATCTGATAAAACTCCTGTGTTTGTCCACCTTAGGAAAGATTTGCTGATAATCTCCTTCCCTTTGCTGAAGCTTCACAGTTTACAGCTATTCTTTATTCTTTACCTGTTTTAGCAGCATTGCAAGAGCAAAGCCTCAAACAAGCCAATTGCTGTTCTGCACAAATCAATTCCAAGGCGGCCAGCTACTTTGCCAACATCAGTAAATCTTGTCTGGGCTTAACTTCCAACTTTTTGGATATACCGCAAGATATATTGTTGCTGAACCTATTGCAAAGAGTTTCTAAATCCAGTTGTCTGACAGGGAAGGGGCTGCTACAGCTCCGTGCCCACATGTCCAGCTAGCGGTGGAACTGGGCATGTATTCTTAATATGTGTGTACACAAACATGCATAAACACTGCACTCATACATATACACAAAGCAAGTCCCTCAGATGACATCAGTACTCCTTGCTCATCCAATGCAAACTGCATCAAAAGCCTCTCTCTGTTCCCATTTTTGACTGCTCAGGATGAAGGCCTTTTAGTGGAAAATACGAATATGCAGCATGGGTCCAGCCAGGTGTCAGCCTTAGACACTCATTCTGCCCTGCAAATAGCCATTGGGTCATATTGCCTCCAGCTGTCTCGTGCATGGAAACACACATGCAAATGCATCAATCAGCTGACCCAATGGTCTTTTCAGCATTTGGTCTGGAACTCCTGGTCCTCCTGGTAGCTGGTTTCTCTGTTTTTTGTTTTAGAAGCACGCACATATGCACTCTCACTTCCAGGCTGCTTACCTTCCTCACTGGCTTGATAGTCACTAGTGATCATGTGTTGAGATGTGCACTCTTGCTTGCAGCAGTTGCTAGTGCAACTACGGTGAAGACTGGGATGATCTGATGCTAAACAAGCATACTTGCCAGCCCTGCTTACATGTCACTGGCCTCTTTTTTCCTCTCTTATTCCTCTTTTATGTCAAGCATGTTTTTTTCCAAACCATCTTGCTCCTTTCCTTCACCAACCTACAGTGCCTCTGCTGGCACTGTAGTAAATGGAGTTAAGTCCAGTTGGAGACCAGTCACAAGCGGTGTCCCTCAGGGCTCAGTTTTGGGACCAGTCTTGTTTAATATCTTTATTGATGACCTGGATGAGGGGATCAAATGTACTCTCAGTAAATTTGCAGATGACACGAAATTAAGCAGGAGTGTCAATCTGCTTAAGGGTAGGAAGGCTCTGCAGAGGGATTTGGACAGGCTGGAGTGATGGGCTGAGCTCAGTGGGATGAGGTTTAACAAGGCCAAGTGCTG